>VDFB02240863.1:0-49841 GCA_007258455.2 Sequoia sempervirens
CTTTGGACTCTTAAGGGAAACTAGTGGGCAACATAGTTAACTTCTTCACAAACTTGGTTTGAAGTAATTTCATTCTTTTTTGTGCATTTAAAATAGATTTTTAAGCCTTCCACCCTAAAAGTGACCCCTAAATAACTTCAAACACCTTAACTACCTCATTCTTATTCATTTGTTTTGCAAAGAGGCATTTTTGTTCCAAGAGGCTGAGCTTTCATTTTTGCATGTTGGATTGAATGTAGACCATGACACAACTTTATTTTTTCAAAAATTGTTCAACATCATTGAAATAATAATTTATCACAAATCTGTAGAGAAATAAAGGAGTACTACAAACTAAAACACATTACACTTTGGTTCTCACTGACTTGATGTACTCTTTAACATCTCTCTTCTCTAAAAGCGACCTCTAAATCACTTCAAACACCTTAACTACCATAAAATCAACCCTAAAAGTGACCTCTAAATCACTTCAAACACCTTAACTACCTCATTCTTATTCATTTGTTTTGCAAACAAGCATTTCATTCCAAGAGGCTGAGCTTTCATTTTTGCTTTCAAAGAAAAATCTTCTATGCCACTGTTACACTGCACAGGTAAACTAGGTTTTGTATTGTGGACCTATATTAAGCTACCACTCTCAAGAAAAATGTAACAAGATACAAAATAAATTTTGAGACTATAAGAAGACATATGATAACTCTTGAGTGTACTAAAAGAATTCTTATGATTTTTGAAGAATGCTGATAACTCTACTCAGTTGTCTTATGTTTTCAATATCATATGAATTGAACCTTGGCATCAATAGACTTTGTATATCAAGCTACCACAATTTAAGTTTCAACGATGAATATTTATCATGCATGTTTTAAATGACATTCAATTTTTTTGGTGGATCAGATAAAAATGGAGCCTCTTTGAAGCACTTGTTGGCTCTGAAGGTAGCTACAAAAGAAAAAGTCAAACCACAATTGATATTAGTTATACTATATAATTTAAAATCGAATAATAAACACAAAAATCAATATAAATTGAATTATAATTGAACTCGAAAATTGAAATCTTGATTACCTAAAATATACGTCTCTTTGAAGGGTCAAGAGTCCTAGAATATACCCCTCTCAAAGAACTAACCAAACCAAATTTTGTAATGTTAATCTATATATGTGAACAAAAACATGAAATTGATCCAAGTTAGCATAAAATTGTCAATAATAAGAACACATTTACCAGGAACAAAATAAAATAAACACATATGTCTTTAGGCTGATCTTTTTTTGTATCTCCTTTAGGTGTTTCAACACCTCCTCCTTGAGGTGTTTCAACACCTCCTCCTTTAGGTGTTCAAATACCTACTCCTTTAGGTGTTGTGGCACTTATCAACAATGATGTATAGCTCACAACCACCTGTACATAAAACTGACAAGTACATATGAAACTATGAATCTATGTCAATGTATACATAATCAATAAAAGATCTTACAAATCTTAATTCAATCAAATTTGAGTTGAATTACCTTTCCCTTATCTAACATTGTGCCTCAATAGTCTGGAGAGCATCGTACCTCGCTTGCACTAGGTGTTTCCTACAAGTAGAGAATAAGATAAACATATAAGTTAATATATAATTTCATTAATGAAAATTCAAATGACAAGCAAGTATACAGTAAAAAAATGTAAATAAGTAAGTACAAAAATACATACTATGTGTGTGTTGAGGCTAAATGAAATGGCCCTAAGGGTGCTATCAGTCACCCATGTGAGCTCCTCCTTAGAAATTAACTATTAAATATACCATGTAAATAAATATTAGTACTTGATACTATCTCTTATTAATATTCATTTTTAAAAAAATGCAAGTTATGAATTTACACCTTAAATTTTACCTATGTAACTATTCCAATGTCCACCTCTCTAGTAGGAGAGAACTCTGTAGGGTGTGATTCACTCCCTTGTGTGTGATCTGCTATAATCTCCACATCCTAGATGTCATAATCAGAAGTTTCTAATGGATTCTCAATAGGCTATACAATAGGACCCAAGCATATCTGCTGGCACATATTAAAAATATGTGGCACAAAAATATGTGGACCTAAGGAGGATGATGCAGCACCACTGGATCCATCACCAAGATCACCAAAATGTGGTTGAGCTACTAAAGAAGCATGTGAAACCAAAATACCACTCAAAGAGTGAATGGCATGGATAGTTTGTTTGGTTGCATCCTCCGTAATATCTGGATGTTGTACTAGAGGTGGTGGAGGAAGGGGAGGGCGAGGAACATGTGGGTACCTAACTACTCTAGCTACCCCTAGCCTATCCTGGGGCATACCTCCATCAACGCCCTAGAAGGGTTTAATGTCAAAGTAATTGACATGATGCCCTAAAAAAAACTCAGCATATAATTTTTTAATAAAGTAAAAAGGTACATCAAGATTATTGCTTGGTGGTTTATAAAAAACCATACACCAACGATCCCAAAAGTTATCTACTATGCCCCTATGTGTGCACCATTTTATAGAAAGTTTTGGTTTGTTAACATTAACTAGAAAACCAGTGTTGGGGTTAATAAATAAAGAGGCTATTTGGGCTTTTCTTATTTGAATATTTTTCACATCATCATAAGACAATCCACATGCATAATATTTCCTCATGGTTTCTCACCACGAATGAAAGGCATTATGTTGGGTGGAGAGGGTTTCTACATTTATAATGATTCCTGTCAATGTGGTTGACATATAGGATAATCAAGGGATTTTCTTATAAACATCACAAATTCCCCTCAATTGCTCCATTTTTTCATGAATTAAGTCTTCAATTGATGGCTGCGAAGGTGGTGGAGCATTTGGCATTTCTACATTTTGATTCTCAGCTAGTGGATTTTCATTCTCAACTAGTGGAATTTGTGCATTATCATTGTCAACAACCATAATACCTGATTAAAGTTAAAAAATAATTAATCTAATTAAAATCAGACAATATAAATGAAAATATTATAAAAATACCCTAGTTTTAAAAAAAACCCAAAATTTTCCCTACTTTTTAATGGAAATCTATTAAATTCTCTAATTTTTAATAGAAGTACATAAGAAACACTATTCTTAAATCAAAATCCTTTCTAAACTCAATTGTTTCATAAAAATTCAATCAAAAACCCTATTTTGAAAAAAATCCAAAAGATTTCTTTTTTTTTTTTTTCAAAATCCATTCTAAATTCAACTTTTTCATAAAAATTTCAATAAAAACCCTATTTTTGAAAAAATCCACAAAAAGTCATTTTTTATCAAAATCCATTCTAAACTCAATTAATTCATAAAAATTCAATCAAAAACCCTATTTAAAAAAAAAATCCACAAAAAACTAATTGAAATTATCCAAATCTAATTCAAAATTGAATCAAAGAAAATAAAAATCTAAAATCTTACCTTTTCAAATCAGATATTGGTGAATTCATATATCCGTTACACAAAGAACCTCCTCACTGTGTGCTCATGGGTTGTTGATTGTCAAATGATTTTAAAATAGCATGTCCATGTTTTGTATATATATGGTTTTTACAAATTAGATATCTGATTTGGATTAGATATCCGATTTGAATTGGATATCTAATATGGAAAAATAGGATTGGTGTTTACTTTGGTGGTGTGTACCAACACCTAAGCCTAAAAAAGGTCAACACAATATTTTCACATTTTTTGGGTCGATGAAAGACGTTTTTTTTCCTCATTGCCACTTTTTGGCCCACCATGATCCTGCACATACACATGTAACATCAACAGGTCTTTTCTAATGAGGAAGGTGATTTTGATCGCAATGCTTGCAATATTGAATAGGCTAAAGATTCGGTGTCTTTAAGGAGATCGTTAGAAGAAGAGATTGGAAGATTGATTAAACAAATGGCTACTCAAATGAGTTCACTTCAATTGAGAAATAGGACTTTGGGTGGTGAACAAGGTAAACGTTCTAGCCTGTTTATTAAAGAGAAAAAGGATAAAAATAAAGGTATTAAGGTTGAAAACAAAAATTATGTTGTGAAAGTCAGAGAACTTAAGAATGATAAGGTTTGGACAAAAAGGAATGAAACCCCAAAGCTTCAAGAAGATGTGACTTCGTCACTGGTGAAGACAAAGGTGATTACAAAGGTAGTTGAACCTGTTGCAGAAGATAAGAAGCAAAAGAAGCTGGAAGGAAGTAATCAACCAGAGAAAAAGGAAAATGATTAAGGTATGATGTCTAATTTGCCTAAATATACACCTATGGATATGTTTCATGTTCTTTCTTAGGTTAAGGTAACTTTACCTTTGCTAGAAATGATGAGAATAAATGAACACAAAGAAAAGACAATAGCATTGATTAAAGATGTTGTTGGTAATAAGGTTAAACATGAAAGTGGTAAAGATGAAAAGGACAAAGAGAAAGAAAAGGAAGTGGAGGGAATTGTGTCACAAATTCCCCCTGTGTATTTAGGAAACTCTATTAACATGTGCCTTGAAAAAATAACCCCTTTTTTCTTGAGTGTGGATATAAATCAATTTTTTTTACAAAACTGTATGATAGATTCAGGGGCATCAAATAATGTTATGCTAGTCAAAATAATGGAGGAAATGGGCTTGAAAGTAGATACTACTCAAGGTAAATGTTATGTTATGGATTCAAGAGAGGTGCTAGTTATTGGAACCATTAGAGGATTGCCTTATAAATTGACTCAGTACCCTGACAGAGACCTAGTCATGACCGTATTAGTTGTAGAAATCCCACCTCATTTTGGAATGCGCTTGTCAAGAAAATGGAGTGCATCAATGGGAGGTAACATGCAGTGTGATTTATCATTTACTACTTTCTCCATTGATGGTAAGGATGTCAAAATTGAAAGGGAATCAAAAGTACCTCATATGATTGAGCATGGCTCGATTGAGAGTATGGCATGCTTTATTGATAGTGGTATAGATGAATTCAAGGTTGACGAAATTCCTAGCATTTGTGATAAGATTGTTGCATTGATTGACATAGAAATAAAACAATTGTCAAAATCTGATGGCTTATGGATTATGTATTTTGATGGTGCAAGTTCAAAGGAAGGTTCTAGTGCAGGTGTCCTATTACGATCACCAAATGGAAAGACATTCAGGTTCTCTTTCACTCTGTTATTTGAATGCAAAAATAATGTGATAGAGTATGAAGCCTTGTTATTGGGGTTAAGATTAGCTGAAAAACATGGGATCAAGAAGCTCAAAGTAATTGGGGATTCTAAGCTTGTGGTCTCCCAAGTTAGATCCAAGTATGTATCAAAGAACAAAAGGTTGAAATAATATAGCAATGTTGTTTGGGATGAATTGGAGAGCTTTGATGCATTTGGAATAGGATGGATGGAAAGAGGTCAAAAACAAAGTGGTAGACTTATTAGCCAACATTGCATTAAAACCATATGATATGACTTATGCTAGAATTTCAAAGGTTGAGGTGAAAACCAGGTCATCTATCCTTGATAATATTAAAAATTGGAAAATCTTTGACAATGATGATGATATACTAAGGTTTTTGAATTGTGTGGGAGACTATGAAAATCAGGAAGTTGAATTTGGAGCTTTTGTTGAAAGTGTTGATGGTAAGGATATTATATTTGGAAAGGAGGTCATTCAATTAAAAACAAACAAAATTCCCAGGGGTCTAGTTGTACTAGAAAGAGTGTTTGATAATCAAGACAAGATAAAGGCTAATCATGCTATTTCTCATCCTAATGATTTGGAAGAGATAAATCTTGGAACAAAAGCATCCCCAAAGAAGGTGTATATTGGAAAGAAAATGTCATGAAAAATTAGAAATATGCTAATTGACTTGTTAAGGAAGTTTAGGCATGTCTTTGTGTAGTCCTATGATGATCTTAAGGAATACAAGGAGGATCTTTTCCAACATGAGATTCCTTTGCGTGATGATACCAAACCATTTAGACAAAAGCAAAGGCCTATTAATCCCACCTTGGCCCCCAAAATTCAAGAAGAATTAATGAAACTAAGGGATGCAGGAATCATCAAGCCAATCAAACATTCATCCTAGGTATCAAAATTAGTACCAGTAAGGAAGAAAAGTGGAGATATCCAGCTATGTGTAGACTTCAAAAATTTGAATGTGTCTTCATTAAAAGACAATTATTCATTACCTAATATGGAAACCATATTGCAAAGAGTGACAAGCTATGAATTAAAGTCTATGATGGATGGTTTTTCTAGTTACAATCAGCTCATGGTCAAAGAGTCTAAGCAGTTTAAGACAACTTTCAATATGCCATGGGGAACATATGTTTATGTGAGAATTCCATTTTGCCTAACAAATGGAAGGGCTACTTTTTAGAGAGCCATGGATGTGGCGTTTTTAGATTTCATCAACTTTTTTTTGGTGATCTACCAAGATGATTTCTCAACATATTCTAAAAGGGAAGAGGATCATTGTGAGCATCTAGAGAAGATATTCATTAGAGCCTTGGAGTATGGAATTTATTTGAATCCAAAAAAATGTATGTTTGGAGTATTAGAAGGAAAACTATTGGGTCATATAGTTTCCAAGGATGGAGTAAAAGTTGATCTAAAGAGGGTAATTGCAATTGATCAAGTTCCACAACCTCAAAGTGTCAAAGGAATACAATCTTTCTTTGGTCAAATAAACTTCTTAAGGAGGTTTGTCACAAATTTTGTTGAGATAGTTCACCCTATTTCCAAAATTCTCAAGAAGGGAGCCAAAGTTGAATGGAATGAAGAGCCTCTGTAGGCCTTCCAAGCCATTAAGCAAGCAATAAAGGAGGCTCCTATGTTGATAACCCCTAATTTTTCCAAACCCTTACAAATTTTCTCATTTGCTTCATTCCACACAATTGCATTTGTGTTATTGCAAAATAATGCAAAAGGTTTTGAATAGCCTGTATCCTTTTTCAACAAATATCTATAGGCTGCAGAACTTAAGTATGATATACATGAAAAATAGAAATATGAATTGGTAAAAGTAGTAAAGGATTTTAGGCCTTACTTGATGGGAGCTACTGTAATTGCATATGTGCCTAGTGATGTTGTTAAGGACATTTTCACCCAACAGTAAGTGTCAGGAAGAAGGTGTAGGTGGATAAATAGGATCCAAGAATTCAATATTGAGGTCCAGATTACTAAACTAGTGAGAGGAAAAGGATTGGCCAAGCTCATGGCCCAAAGTAATCTACAAGAAAATCATATAAATGTGCTAGAAGATGAAAATAGATCACACATATGTGAGATGGAGCATTTAGAATCGTATAAAAATGTGATATATTATTTGTAGAAACTAAAATTTCTTGAAAATTTGAGTGAAAATGATAAAAGTACATTGAAGTTACATGCTATCAAATATGTTATTATAGATGGAAAGCTTTGGTGGACAAATGGAGAAGGTATCATGCTAAAGTGTGTTTACCAAGATCAAGCACAAGGACTTCTGAGTGAGATGCATGGTGGAGTTTGTGGAGGACATTATATGGCTAAAACAACTGCACATAAGATAATGAGGGCTGGATTTTGGTGGCCTATAGTTTTTAAGGATGCACACTAGCTAGTGAAGGTATGTGATGCTTGTCAACATTTCTCTAGTAAGTTAAAATTTTCTAGTAACTTGCCTCTAAAACTAGTTATAGTACAAGCTCCATTTCAATAGTGGGGTATTGATTTTGTATCAGATAATGTGATGTGTTTCAGATCTGAGGAATACATAGAATTTTGTGAGAATCATGGCATCCAAATTTATTATTCATCACCATATCACCCACAGGGAAATGGACATGAAGAATCAAGCAATAAAATCTTGATGAAAATTATTAAAAGAATCCTAGATTAGAATAAAAAGGCTTGGGATTCTAAGTTAAGATTAGCAGTCTGGGTAGATAGGGTAACTGTGAAGAAGGTGATAGGTTGTGCCCCATTTGACTTGCTTTATGGGATAAATGCCAGGTTTCCCCAAAATAACTCAACGAAAATGTATAAGTTTTTCCAATTGTATGATAATGAAATTAATGATGAGATGCAATTGAGAGTGGAAGCTCTTATAGAATTATATGAAACTAGGAGGGAAGCAAAGGAAAGAAATGCAAAGTTGTAGTTGCAAGTAAAGAATTTGTATGAGAAGAGAACAACTGCAAGGAATTTGAAAGGTGGAGATTTTTTTAATGTGGAATGCTAGATTAGAGGATAAAGTGAAGCATGGGAAATTTGATACAATCTAGTTGGGTCCATTTTTTATTAATGGTAAGTGAGGTGAAGATTCTTACTTCCTCCAATATATGATAGGGGACATTCTTGAATTGCCAGTTCATGGATAGTTCTTGAAGTTATACTTCACTTGAAGTATTCTTTTCCATGAGCAATAGCTTAGGTTTGTATATTTTGTATATGTCTTGTACATAGTTAGGGTTGTTTTGTCTGAAAAATCCAATTTTTGGTCGGCTCTATATCTTGGTCTGCTCCACTTGAGACTCTGAATTCTTGCTTCATTCTAGTGGAATGAACATCCCCAACTGGAGCCACTGATAGAGCTTCAAATTTTGTTCCTAATGTCTCACTCATGCCCTATTGTATGCCACTGGTCTTTCATGGTGTTAAAAATTTATAAGGGCTACGGTTTTACCTTTGTCTTCATGTTAAACCATTGTGTTTACCTTATACCTTGGTTGGGATGTATTTTTCTGTTAATTTTTTGGAAGGGTTTGAAAGCATCTTATGTCCATTGTTCCATCTAAGGCTGGGTCCCTTTGGTCTTAATTTTTATTTCCTCTGTGGGTTTTTATTTTTCCCTAAGTCTTCCTTGCCCCTAGTTTCATCGTTTAAAAAATAATAACTTATGTCATTTACCATCTACCTAGTAAAGTCCCCTTGTCCCTTGAATGAATGTTTTATTTTGCAGAAGGGATTGAATTCGCGTTGCCGTTGATCAAATTGCCTTCAAGATCAACGGTTTCCCACCATCTCATGATCGAGAATTGAAGGATTTCGATATCACAGGTTGACGACACGTGTCCCATCTGGGGGATCAAATTTTCATGACCATTGATCAACTATCCTTTGATCTAAGTTGTTCCCCTCCATCCCACGATGGTGCTTTGGTTGATTATGAAGTCACAGGCGAGCACCATGTGGACTTCCATGGTGATACCGAAGGAGATTAGTTTGTGTGTCATCAATCAATCTTCATAAGATCAACGGTTTCTTGCCATTCCACAATCAGAAATTGCAAGATCATGATATCACTGTAAACCACCATGTGTCTCACCAAATGAAGCCAAAAGAATAAAGGAAATGCTTTAATATGTTATGTTGCAGGTTACTAAAGTTCCTGTGAGATGCACGTGATTCAAATCAAAACAAATGTTATAATCTTGAGGGAAAAACTGCTTGATAGTTAACAATAAGGATGGTGACCATATTGAAAGAGAGATATCACAGATGATAAAGATCAATGGTTGCTCGCCATCTCACGATGGTGTCAATAAGAATGGTGATATCGCGGGTAACCAACAAGTGGATTTCCTTCACAGCTTGTGGTATCATGGGCCCCTTATTGTCACATTGTCGATTGTTTCAGCTTGTCTTCAAGGTAGCTATTAGATGATTTGATCGAGCTAAAAGATTGATGACCTTAGAATTTAAATCTGTATCAAATATTTCCATCAACTGATGAAGAATACCAGAGATCGGTGAATTCTCTAGGATGATTGCCATTGTAATTAATTTTTGAATATCACCAAGTGTTTCGTTTGGCTGGTGACATACATACTACCTGGCCAAGTGCTTCATTTGGCTGGTGACATGTGCATTTTTTGGCCCATTGCTTGTTTTCTCCTTCATTCTTTATAAGAAGGATATCAAGGCTAGAAGTATGAGTTAGCAAGTTAGACTTTTTTGGTCAAGTCTAGGTGAAGTTGCAAAGAAAATTATAAAGATAGATGTTTTCATAGATACATACAATTTAGGTTCTATGTCATTTTGTAATAGGTTTTAAATTCATGAGGATTTAATGTTGTATAGCAGTACTAGCATTTGAGTTGAGATGATAAATTCAAGCTCATGTCTCTCCACTGTACATGCATATCTGAACTTTGAATAAAATAACTAAGGGTTGTTTCATTCATCTTACTGTTGTGGTGTGTATGATTCAATTTTAGCTTTGATTCAAGGAATTAATTAAAATTCTTGAATGGAATTATAGTTGGGTATGTTCTGTATAGGGATTTGGTAAGTAGTGTTGGGTTAGAATGTATACTATTGAGATTGTAATGCAATGTTATCAGGATTTCATATGTTATGTGTTAAATATAACATATACCTTTAGATCCTTGTGAGTTTGACTCCCCAATGTATATATGGCACTAATCTAAGTTGTACTCATTCGTATAAATCAGTATTTTTTGGTCTTTTCCTAGAGCTTGCTACAAATTGTGAATCAAATGACAAATTATGTTATGGATTGTGTTGTAATTATCTCATGCTCCAAATAGTTGATATTACTGATAAATAGCCAATTTATTTCAATATTATCCTAATATGTTGAGCTATTAAGTGAGATCATTTGTATTGTTAATGTTGTTTATGATATTAGTGTAGAGGTTATAAACACATTAAGGGATCACCCTCTCGGATCTTGTAGAGCCCAAAGTGTAGGAGGTCTTTAAAATCCTCATTAGTTGGTCTAGGTCCTTCGAGCTTCCCCTAATTGGAATTAGAATTTACATAGGTAGATTAGAAGACAAACCTGGTTGCATAATAATTGTAGTAAAATGATCACCAACACCCAGTTCCCAATCATTTCATTGAAGGGAGACCCTAGAGATATCACTCCCAAGATGGAATGAAAGAAAGAGATCTTGCAATAGGGTAGTCCTAGGGTCTGATTATAAACTAATGAGGGGTTCACCACCAAGATACAGCTTGTAAAAGATAATGGAATGCAAGATCTAAGGACAAAAGCTAGTGTTGCATGAAACTTGAATGAATGACCTAGAAATGCATATAAATCATAAGAGAGAGCTATTAAATCAAATGCATGCACTTGGAAACTTGTAGAGGATTGAAAGACGTCCTAAAATACTAGGAAAGTTGATTTTAAGGTTGAGTGGGACTCATACGCTAGTCTAGGTGATTTAGTCACAGACTAGGCTTTTTGTACCAAAACTAAAATATGACATTGTTGATTTTAAATCTCTAGAAACCCTAAAAATGGTAGTACTGGGACTCATACGCCCAAGGTGGCGTATCAGTTCCAATGTGATTTTTTTGAAGGTTAAGGTTTGATTCTAGTCTCCAATCTCCTCTCTTCTACAATTTGTTTTCAAACTTGAAAACCTGATTTTGGACTTGTAGATGACTTTTGTGAAGATAACAACCTTGCAAATGAGGGGACAACTCCAAAAAAACTCTCCAATATTGTAACCTAACCTTCAAGGGATCTTCAAGATCCAAGAAAATTAGATCTCCAATCACACATGTAGAGAGAGGAAAACTTGTTGATTTGTTAGTAAATGGGGCTTTGCCTTGGTAAAACCCCTTTGAGGTAATTAAACCAAATGATGATACAATGAAATAAGGACATGAAACATGAAACATGAAGAGTTATAACTTGAATGATGTATTGTAACATGAATCAACAATATAACATGAAGTGGCCATGTAGAATGTAGATCTTGACCTTGAAAATAAGTGTAGAATAATGCTTGATCTTGGATTTTCAATGCTACATCACAACACTAGCTCAATAACATGCTTGATGCCTTTTGATCTTGACATGATGATGGATATTGAATTGCTACAATAATTAATGAAGAATTCTACTCTTAAATTCCTTAGATGTGCTCTTGTAAAGTCTTGAAATGCTCAACTCTTGAGTGCTTGCATTGATATCATGAAGGCTTAATGAAATAATGATTTAAGACCTTGTTTATATAGGTAATGCATCTAATATCCCATTTATTAGATTCCATAGGACAAAATTCATAAAATTTGAATTTAAAACCATGTTTTCCCATTCAAAACTCAAAAAAGGAGCCAAATGAGACTCATATGCCATCTGTGGAATATGGGTTCCACCTGGGTGGGACCAATACACCAAAGGTGTCATATGGGTCTGATAGGGCCTTTGTGTCATAGACTAAAGAAATTAAGTTTATTTGAGGTCTATGTCAAGGTTTTTGTTAAAATATTCCTTAGGATGCATAATATAGGGTCTTAGGATCCTATTAATGATGATATAAAGGCCATAAATGCAAGGGGACCCAAAACACAATGTGAAAGTGTAAATAAATACACTTTACAACATTAAAGTAAGGAAAAATTAGGTATATTTAGTTTAGAAGGGCCCAAAATCCCATGTGAATTTGCTAAACACATTAGAACACTAGAATAGGTCCATTTAGTTTACAAACCTCCTAAACCATAGATTTTTGAGGTGTGAAATGCTATGACTCTTTTGCCCAACTAGGGTTTTTCACCTAAAGGAAAGAGATGGATCCCACACCGAAATCTAGGCGGTTCACTCAAACTAATGCAAGTATAATGAAAATATGCCTAAATGCAACAAACTAATAGAATGGATTGATTATTTTTGCAAAACCTAAGAAATATAAAGTGTTTGAAAACACATTATGATATGCAAGAACACCTAGAAAGATGAATGGAAATGCAAGTAAAACAAAATAGAAAGCTATAAAATTCAATGTGTGCACTTGTAAACTTGCTAAGGACTAGAAATGACTCTAAGATTGTAAAGATGTTGATTTTTAGGCCTAGTGCAATTGATTCGCCATTCTAGGCAAATCAATCCCAATTTTTAAAAATTGCTCTAGGGCCTTTTTTAGTGAAATGGGTATCCAAACCTACAAAAATCAATAGAAAATAGGTAAAATGGGACTCATTCGCAACTTTGGGTGAATTAGTCCATTCTATAAGGAAAGCTAAGGTGTGGAAACAACTCTCCTAACGTCAAAACCTCAGGGAAGAATGCAAAGACTTAAATTTTACAATTACAGTCCAATTAAGATGCACTTGAAACATATAACAGAAATAGAGAAATATACACACATATGAACACCAGATTTATGTGGGAAAACCCTTATGGGAGAAAAACCCACCACACCAAGAGAAGTCACTTTGTATTGCAGTAACAGAGATTACATACAAAATTCTGACTTATCTTTCTGATGTCAGTTTACAATAGCTTTCACAATGATCAATATTGCTATAGAACATTCACATTATAGTCTTCACATAATAGAATTCATCCACTGATCATACAATCACACAACAATCTGTTGATCCATTGAACCATACATCATCTACTATTACAAACTATATTCATGTCATTCCTATCTGTCGAGCTTCCTCTTAGAACTGCCACAACAAACTGTCTTCCAACGGTTCCCATTCGGCTCCTATGATTGGCCATTGATTCACCATGTAGGATGGTCTTCTCTTGGTCAAAGTGATTAACCAGTGTTGGCATGTCGATGAGACACAAGAAGTGTCTCCCCAATGCCAAAAGGCTTCACCATCAATGTCACCAAGAGTCATCCTTATCAACAAGACATTTTACTGAGCTCACAAGTTGCATCTACTTCAGTTTTCCTTTTAGCAAGACTATCGCTCTTCAGTGATACCGCATATCGATATCCTAAGTCACACCGAAGAGTCATACTATCGGCAAAACATTTCACTCTTGCCAAGACCTCCCACTAAGTCTTCATGTTGTTCTGAAGCATCCACCAGTCAGCGAGACTCATCACTTTCGCTAGGACTTCACAGTGAATACTTCATGTTATTTTGAAGTGCCCAAACGGTCGATAAGACCTACCACTTTTGCCTAGAGGTCATAACGATGCCTCCAAGTTACACTGAAACATTCCACTGTCAGCAAGATAATTAGCCTTTGGCAATACTTCTTACCAAGGCTTCCACATTACCCCAAGACCCCAAATGCATACCATCGGTGAGACATATCATTGTCACTAGGAGTTCTTTGCGAAACCTCCATGTTACATCAAAGACTCCAAGTGTAACATTGTCGGTGAGACTTCCAATATTCGATGTGACATCATATCTAAACAGGCCTTGTGGTGAGAGATTTCCAGATGACTTCAAACTAAATACTATTAGTGAGACATCCATATCGGTAAGACTTCTTACCGAGCCACCATATGCTACTCCGACAAGTCCATGTGAAACATCCTATCGGCGAGACTTTGGATTTCATTGGGACTTCACACTGAAGCAAGCCCTTCGACCAAGGGTCTTCCTAATATAGGATATGAATGGTCTGTCATCCAAAGATATTTACTTGGTGTAGGGTTACAATGACTGTCACAAGTCACAGCTATAAGCTCCTTCGACATGACTTAAACATTATCTCGATGATCTGTACAAACCACAAGATCCAAAGCTGCTAGTCGGCTAGACCCAAAGCATGTCACACCAACTTGGCTCCAATAGAGGTTACAACCTATGATGATCTAGGTATATTTCTAACAATCTCCCACTTGACAAAGATCACACAGGCACCTCCAGAGAACAACATAACTACAGAAAAACATGGGCACTAAGGCCCATTGAATTGGCACACCACCTAAACTTGTGTGTACTCACTGGTTTCATCAATGCATCTGCAACATTCTCTAGAGTATCAACCTTTTCCAAAATGACCTTTCCATCCTCTACCATATCTCATACAAAATGATACTGTACGTCTATATGTTTCATTCTGACCAGTATGGAAAGTAGGATTCTTTGCTAGAAAAATTGCACTCTGACTATCACAGAAAATAGTTATTTCCCCTGCATCAAAACCAATGTTAAAACAAATATGTTTCAACCAAAATTCTTGTTTACAAGCATGTGTATCTTCCATATATTCAACCTCTGTAGTGGACAAAGTGACTACAACCTGCCACTTACTCATCCAACTCACTGCACCACCATTCATCATGAAAATGTATCCACTGGTGGACCTCCTACTATCAATGTCCCCTGCCCAATCAAAATCTACATAACCACGAATGCTGAGAGTCTTCTATGATTCAATCAAGTTCCCATGGTAACACAAAGCATATTCTGAAGTGACCTTCAGATATTTGAATACTCTCTTCACAACATCCCAATGTATCCTTCCAGAATTAGCCATAAAACGACTAAGTAATCCCACTGCTTGGGCAATGTCTAGCCTTGTACAGACCATTGCATACATAAGACTGCCATCCACACTAGCATAGGGTACACTGGTCATGTCCTTGATCTTAGTAGGAGATTTTGGACAGTCCTCAATAGATAGCTTCATTCCCTGCAAGACTGGAATAACTGACTACTTGCAATCATTCATGCAAAATCTCTCCAGAACAGTCTTGATATACTTACTTTGACTGAGCCAAAGTTTTCTATTATTCCTGTCCTTGGTTATTTCCATCCCCAAAATATACCTTGCTGCACCAAGATCTTTCATTTCAAACTTAGCAGACAACTGGGACTTAAGATCAAAAATCATTAGCTTACTATTGCCTATGAACAACATATCATCAACATAGAGAGCAATAATAAGCACTCGATCACTTTCAGCTTTATAATAGACACAATGATCATATTTTGATCTCACAAATCCCAAAGACAAAAAAAGTATCAAATTTCTGGTACCACATTCTAGGTGACTGTTTTAACCTATACAAAGATTTCTTCAACTTGCATACTAGTTTTTCTTTACCTTTTTCAACAAAGTGCTTAGGCTGGGACATATAGATTTCTTCTTCAAAATCACCATGAAGAAATGTTGTCTTCACATCCATCTGCTCGATCTCTAAGTCATATGCAACTGCAAGTGACAAAAGAAATCTAATGGATGTCAGCTTAGCTACAGGAGAAAATATTTTCCCATAATCAATTCCCTCTACCTGGCAATATCCCTTTGCAAGCAACCCCACCTTGTACTTTTCTACACTGCCATCTAGACCTATCTTCTTCTTAAATACCCATTTTCATCCCACAACTTTCTACCTTCAGGAAAGGGCACCAAACTCCAAGTATCATTTTTTTCTAATGATGCCATCTCTGCATTCATGGCTTCCAACCAAGAGTTTGAATCAGACATTTTAATTGCCTCTTTTATAGTCCTAGGCTCATCAGTGCTAGAAATCAAAGCATAGGCACAAGTAGAATCTGTCAAGGAGAACCCATACCTATCAAGTTGTTTTCTTTCATGAGTTGACTCCTCACTGTCTGAGGCTGAGGTTGTTCTTCTTCTTCTAAACTTTCAAAATTGCTTGAGCTCTCCTCAAATTCAGGTTCATTTTGAATTTTCAATCCCTCTTTCTCTGGTGTTTGAGGTATTACAACTACATCCTTATTGTTTTTAGACTTTGTCTGTAACTATAGATTGAAGGTAGAAGGCTTCAGCTCACAAAAGATTACACTTCTACTATACAAAAACTTCTCCGTATTAGGATTCCAAAGCTTGTATCCTTTTATGCCAACACTGTAGCCAATAAAAATAAATTTGACATCCTTTTTCTCCAACTTAGATCTTTTCTCATTTTGCACATATGCATATGCTTCATAGCCAAAGACTCGAACATGTTTAAGAGAGGAATTCTTACTAGACCATGCTTCCAAAGGTGTTTTCTCAACAAGAGCATAGTTTGGAGAATGATTTATTAGGTAACATGCAGTAGATATAGCCTCAGCCGAGAACTTCTCCTCCAAGATAGCACTACTCAGCATACTTCGTGCTGTCTCCATCACTGTCCTATTGAACCTTTCTGCAACTCCATTTTGTTGTGGAGTATAAGGTGTAGTCTTATGTCTTTTAATACCATGGTCTTTATAGTATCTTTCAAATTCATCAAAATGAAATTCACCGCCATTATCAGTCCTTAAGCATTTTATTTTTCTTCTAGTCTAATTTTCTACAAGGTTTTTAAATTCCTCAAACCGACAGAACACTTCTGATTTACTTTTTAGAAAATATACAAATGCTCTTCTTGAATAATCATCAATAAACAACACATAGTATCTTAATTTAGACAATGAAGGAACATTCATTGGACCAAATACATCATAATGAATATAATCTAGCAAACCAAAATATTTATGAGGACTTGAGTAAAAAGAAACACGGTGCTACTTTCCATATATACAATGCTCACAAAATTCAAATTCGAGATTACAATCATGAAGCCCCTCAACTAGGTTTGCATTCTTCAAGGTTTTTAAACCTTTCTCTCCAATGTGGCCTAGCCTATGATGACATATCATAGTCTTTTCTATTGGAAGTTTTACTTCCATAGAGTTTACAAAATTAGGAACATTTCCCTCTTTACCTCCATGAGTAGCTTTCTGTGACTTTACAGAGACACTGTTACATTGAACATGTGCATCCAACTTGTACAAGGTACCAATATGATCACCCCTAGCTAGCACCATTGAACCTCTAGTCATCTTGCAACCATTTCCAAAGAATGTGACTTGTACTCCAATATCATTCAGCTTACTGATAGACAGTAGATTTCGAGCTAGACCTGGTATGTGCATAACATCCTTGACCCCCTTCACTCTGCCATCAGGGAATTGGATTCTGACTCTTCCATGGTCAACAATTTCCAAAGTTGAATCACTTGCCAAGTACACCTTTCCACCATCGTATTCTTCATACTTCATGAACCAATCTTTATGAGATGTCATGTGAAAAGATGCTCCAAAATCAATCAACCAGACATCATTTGATGCTTGTGTAGCCAAGGTAGCAATGAAGGCATCTGAATCACCCTGAGAAGAATCATTATCAGAAGAGCACTTATTCTTCTTCTTTTTCTCCTCTTTACAATCCTTTTAGACATGACTAGGTTTCCCACAATTCTAGCATTTCAACTTGGACTTCTTTCTAGGAGACTTTGATCTCCCCTCTGATTTCGATTTTGATTTCTTTTCCTTCTTGCCTTTCTCTTTCGATCTTCCTCTGATAGCAAGAGCTTCCTTTTCCATCTTAGAAGATTTCCTTCTCATCTCTTTTGATAGCAAAGAACCAACAACATCTTCCATCTTGAAACAAGATGTTGTACTCCCAATAGCCATCTCTAGATGATCCCAAGAGTTTGGAAAAGAACACAATAATAGCATACAATGATCATCTTCTTCAATATTCACAC
Organism: Sequoia sempervirens; assembly: GCA_007258455.2. Lineage (NCBI taxonomy): Eukaryota > Viridiplantae > Streptophyta > Pinopsida > Cupressales > Cupressaceae > Sequoia > Sequoia sempervirens. Next base: position 18,176 of record VDFB02240863.1, read on the forward strand.
CAACAAATTTTAACTATGCAATTAACATGTTGAATGTGTTCAAATGATTAGCTATAGATCCTCCTTCCTACATTCTCAAACTATACAACTTCTTCCTTAAGAACAATTTATTCACCAAGGACTTCCCCTGATAAATAAATGCCAGTCTCTTCCACAAGAAAGATGCAATATTCTCTTCATGCACATTCAAAAGAATGGAATCTTCCAAACAAAGCCTTATCATCCCCTTAGACTTTCTATCTACAAGGTCCCAATCTTCTTGTTTCATGCCTATAGGTTTCGTTCCAGACATATCAATCCATAGATCACGATCAACTAGAAGATCCTCCATTTTGAGCTTCCACAACTCAAAATTTCTGCCATTGAATTTATCTATTTCAATCCTTCCAAACGTGCTACCAATCTCAATCTGTAATTAGAATTAACCAACTTCTACAAGACTCCCATTGAATAGAATTGACACAAAAAACCCAACATAGCCACAAGGATAACACAACTGGCCAAGCTTTGATACCACTTGTAAGGAAAGCTAAGGTGTAGAATCAACTCTCCTAATGTCAAAACCTTAGGGAAGAATGCAAAGACTCTTTTAAATTTTACAACTATAGTCCAATTAAGATGCACTTGAAATAGATAACAGAAATAGAGAAATATACACAGACATATGAACACCAGATTTACATGGGAAAACCCTTATGGGAGAAAAACCCACCACACCAAGAGAAGTCACTTTGTATTACAGTAACAGATATTACATACATAATTCTAACTTATCTTTCTGATGTCATTTTACAATAGCTTTCACAATGATCAATCTTGTTATAGAGCATTCACGTTACAATCTTCATAGAATAGAATTCATCCACTGATCATACAATCACACAACAATCTGTCAATCCATCAAACTAGACATCATTTGCTATTACACATTATATTCATGGTGTTCCTGTCTATTGAGCTTCCTCTCAGAACTGCCACAACGAACTATCTTCTAATGGTTCCCATTCGGCTCCTTTGATTAGCCATTGATTCACCATGCAAGATGGTCTTCTCTCAGTCAAAGCGATCAACCTGTGTTGGCATGTCGATGAGACACAAGTAGTGTCTCCCCGATGCCCAAAGGCTTCACCATCAATGTTGTCAAGAGTCATCCTTATCACCAAGATGTTTTACTGAGCTCACAAGTTGCATCGACTTCAATTTTACTTTCCGCAAGACTATTGGTCTTCAGTGAGACATATCAATATCCTAAGTCACACCAAAGAGTCATACTATCAGCAAAACATTTCACTCTCGCTAAGACCTCCCACTGAGTCTTCATGTTGTTCTGAAGCATCCACCTATCGGTGAGACTTATCGCTTTCACCAGGACTTCACAGTGAATACTTCATGTTATTATGAATTTCCCAAATGGTTGGTAAGGCCTACCACTTTCACCTAGAGGTCATATCGATGCCTCCAAGTTACACTGAAATGTTCCACTATTAGCAAGAGAATCAAACTTCAGAAAGACTTCTTACTGAGGCTTCCATGTTACCCCAAGACCCCAAATGGATACCATCGGTGAGATATATCACTGTCACTAGGAGTTCTTAGAAAAACCTCCATGTTACAATGAAGACTACAAGTGTAACACCCTCAATGAGACTTCTGATATTCGATGTGACATCATATTGAAACAAGCCTTTTGGCGAGATTTTCCCCGATGACTTCAAACTAAATGTTGTCGGTGAGACATCCATATCGGTAAGACTTCTTATCAAGCCACCATATGTTACTCTAATGACTCCATGTGAAACATCCTGTCGGCAAGACTTTGGCTATTGCTGGGACTTCACACCGAAGAAAGTCTTTTGGCCAAGGGTCTTCCCAATATACGATATGAATGGCCTGTCGGCCAGAGATCTCTAGTTGGCATAGGGTTACAATGACTATCCCAGGTCACAGTGATAAGCTCCTTCGACATGACTTAAACATTGTCTTAGTGATCTATACGAACCACAAGATCCAAAGCTTCTAGTTGGCTAGACCCAAAGCATGTCACACCAATTTGGCTCCAATAAAGGTTATAGCATATGATGATTTAGGCATATATTTCTAATGCATTGTAGTTTTTCTGAAAACTCAAGAATGGAATTTGAAGCTTTCAATCTACTCAATCTACACTTCCAGGTGTCCAATTCTAAAACCTTGATTTTTAGCACTGTTGGTGACTTTTTGTGTAGGTTTTGACCTTGCAAAAGTGGAGATTATTTCAATTTTGCAACCTAATCTTCAATGATTTCCAAGTCTTCAAAGTACCTAAATCTATAAACACACAATAGAAGAGAGAAAATGTTGATTATTAGGGACTGGGGGTTTTCCTTGGTCAAAACCCATTTAGATAATTAAACCAAAATGATGAAATAAGATAATGAAACATAAAATATGAAACAATGCAATTAGAAACTTGCCATGATGAAGGATCTTGAATTGCTGCAACAGTGGATGAAGAATTTTTCTCTTGAATGCCTTGATGATTTTATTGAAGATGCTTCCTTGTGAAGACTCAAAATGCTAAACCCTAACCTACTTGACTTGAGATGTGTTGGAAATTGTGCCTCAACTTGCTGGCTTGTATTTCTATCTAAGTCCTCATTATCGACCGATCACTAGAGTTGCTTTGGAAACTTATCACAGAGTTTGGAAGTTCCATAATTTTCCAACTGATCGAGTTCGTTCCTTGTCATGGCATTAGTGATTTATGCCTTGGAACCTTGTCACACAATTCAAGAGTTCCTTAACTTCCTAACTGGGTGATCTCCTTCAATGTCGCAGAGTTTGGGATTTTTCCTAACCTTGTCATGGAAGTTGTAAGTTTGTGTTTTCTCTATTTGAGCGACAAGCTGAAAGATGTGGGGATCACTTGGAATTCTAGGAGACTTGTTGAGAATATTATATATTCCTAGCTTGATTCTCTAGAAATGCACAAGCAGTGAACACGTGTCATGGTGGAGACCACAGGGAATGATCAATAGTTCGATTTGATGGTCAAATGCGGTGTACGAGTAAGTTGGTAATAAAAGGACTAACTTGTGGATACCTAAAGTCTTCGGGTTTTTGTTTATAAAATAATTACTACTAATATTCTATGTCAATGTGGGATATTTCCAATGGATGTTTCTCTTGCTGATAGGATGGTTCATTCGATATGACTCTAGCCGATGGTGGTGACTCTTGCAAATAGACAGTTGGTTTTCCTGTGATATCGAGGAGACTTGATATGTTATCAGTCTGACTTGTTAGAGTGTTACCGATACCTTTGGTCTTGGTAATAGCTATGTGTTTGGGCATTTTGGCATCAAGAAGACACGGTCTAGTGTCTCACCAACATGCGATACAGTTGAACACTTTGATCAAAAATTTGTCTTATGTGGTGCGTTATGAGCCAATGAGAGAAGCAGAATGTGAACCATTGGTAGTTGAACAGTTGCGACCATTCCTATGAGGGATATGAATAGTTTGTGAGGAAAACAATTATGCTTGGTAATGGTTGTTGATGATGAATAGTTCGATAGTGTAGAGTTGTTTGATACTGAACATAGATTGATTTGAGTGGATTCATTATATGTGTCTAAGAGCATTGTAAGTTTAATGTTCTATACAAGATTGATCAGTGAATCTTGTTGCTATAAAATTGACATTAGAAAGTGAAGTCTATACTCTGTATGTAATTTTCTTTACTATAATACAAAGAGGATTTTCTTGGTGTGGTGGGTTTTTCTCCCGTAAGGGTTTTCCCACGTAAATCTAGTGTCCAATTGTGTATGTGTTCATTTTTCTTTTTTGTTAATTCTTTTCATGTGTACCTTATTGAACTGTAATTGCAAAATTTAAAAGTCATATCTGCATTCTTCCTTGAGGTTTTGACATTAGAAGAGTTTGTTTCGAACCTAAGCTTTCGTTACAAGTGCTATTAGAGCTTGGCCAGTTGTTTTATCCTTGTGGGTACATTAGGTTTCTTGTGTCAATTTTGTTCAATGGGAGTCTTATAGAAGTCTGGTATCTCAAATTATAGATTAAGATGGGAAGCATGTGAGGAAAGATTGAAATTGAGAAATTCAATGACAACAATTTTGAGATTTGGAAACTTAAAATGGAAGATTTGTTGGTTGACCGTGATCTTTGGCTTGATGTGTCTAGAACAAAGCCTATAGGAATGAAGCAAGAGGATTGGGACCTTGCAGATCAAAAAATAGAAGGGTTGATAAGGCTCTGTTTAGCAGACTCTATTCTTCTGAATGTTTATGAAGAAAAGAGTGCATCTTCTTTGTGGAAAAGACTGGGAGCTATTTATCAAGGCAAGTCCTTGGTGAATAAGTTGTTCTTGAGAAATAATTTGTACTCTTTGAAAATGCAGGAAGGATCATCTGTTGCCGATCATTTGAATGCTTTCAACATCTTGATTGCTCAGTTAGCATCTGTGGGTGTGAAGATTGATGAAGATCGTTGTATGCTATTGTTATGTTATTTTCCAAATTCTTGGGATCACTTGGTGATGGCTATTGGGAGTATGACATCCAATTTTAAGATGGAAGATGTTGTTTCTTCTTTGTTATTAGAAGAGATGAGAAGAAAATCTTCTGAGATGGAAAAGGAGGTTCTTGCTGTTAGAGGTAGATCAAAAGAAAAAGGAAAGAAGAAGGACAAGAAAGCCAAATAGAAATCAGAGGGGAGATCAAAGTCTCCTGGCAAGAAGTCCAAGGTGAAGTGCTGGAATTGTGGGAAACCTGGTCATATCTAAAAGGATTGCAAAGAGGAGAAAAAGAAGAAGAAGAAGAATTCTTTTGACAATGATTCTTCTCAAAGTGATGTAGATGCCTTCATTATAGCCTTGGCAACTCAGGCATCAGATGATGTCTGGCTGATTGATTTTGGAACATTTTTCCACATGACATCTCATAGAGATTGGTTCACTAAGTATGAAAAATATAATGGTGGAAGGGTGTATTTGGCAAGCAATTCATCTCTGAAAATAGTTGGTCGTGGAAGAGTCAGAATTTAGTTCCTTGATGGAAGAGTGAAGGGAATCAATGATGTAATGTATATACCAGTTTTGGCTCAAAATTTACTTTCTATTAGTAAGCTAAACAATGTTGGAGTGTAAGTCGCGTTCTCTGAAAATATCTACAAAATGACTAGAGGCTCAATGGTGCTAGCTAGGGGTGCTCGTATTGGTACCTTGTATAAGTTGGATGCACTTTCGGTTCAATGCAATAGTGTCTCTGCAATGTCACAAAAGGCTACTCATGGGGAAAAGGAGGAAAAAGTTTCTAATAGTGCAAACTCTATGGAACTTAAAATTCCAAAAAGGACTTAAAAACCTAATTGAAGGACTTGATGATTGTAATCTCGAATTCAAGTTTTGTGATCATTGTATATATGGTAAACAACACTATGTTACTTTTTACTTCAATCCTCACAAATCTTCTAGTTACTTGATTACATACATTCTAATGTTTTTGGTCTAGTAAATGTTCCTTCTCTATCTAAATCAAGATATTATGTATCGTTTATTGATGATTATTGAAGAAGGGCATTTGTTTATTTTTTGAAAAGTAAATCAGAAGTGTTTGATCATTTTAAGGAATGTAAAAACCTTGTGGAAAATCAAATTTTAAGAAAAATAAAATGTTTAAGGACTGACAATGGCGGTGAGTTCTGTTCTGACGAGTTCGAGAGGTATTGTAAAGATCATGGAATCAAAAGACATCCAAATACACCCTACACTTCGTAGCAAAATGGATTTACATAAAGGTTCAACATGATAGTAATGGAAAGAGCATGAAGGATGCTAAGTAGTGCTAGCTTGGAGGAGAAGTTCTAGGTGAGGCAGTTGCAATAATGTGTTACTTAATAAACCATTCTCCTAATTCCACTCTTGTTGAGAAAAAACCTTTGGAAGCATGGTCTTGAAAGAAGCCCTCTCTGAGACACATTGGTGTCTTTGGCTATGAGGCATATGCATATGTTCCAAATAAGAAAATGTCTAAATTGGAAAACAAGGCTATTAAATGTATTTTTATTGGCTATAGTGCTAGTATAAAAGGATACAAGCTTTGGAATCCTGATACGAAAAAGGTTTTGTACAATAGAAGTCTTATTTTTCATGAGTTGAAGCCTTTGACTTTGGATCTACAGTCAGAGACAAAACTAGAAGATAAAAAGGATGTAGTTGAAATTCCTCTAACACTAGATAAAGAAGAATTGAAAATTAAAAATGTACCTAAAACTAAGGAGAGCTCAAGTAGTTCTGAGAGTTCTAAAGAAGAAAAACAACCTCAACCTCAACCTATGAGGAGGTTAACATGTGAAAGAAAGCAACCTGATAGGTATGGGTTTTCTTTGTTAGATTCTACTTGTTCCTATGCTTCAATCTCTAGCACTGATGAGCCTAGGAATTTGAAAGAGGCATTTAGAATGCCTAATTAAAACTCTTGGTTCAAAGCCATGAATGAAAAAATGGCATCATTAGAAAATAATGATATTAGGAGTTTTGTGCCCTTGCTTGAAGGCAAAAAAGTTGTTGGCTACAAATGGGTATTTAAAAAGAAAATAGGTTTGGATGGCAGTGTGGAAAAATATAAGGCAAGGTTGGTTGCGAAGGGGTATTTTGAGGTAGAGGGAATTGATTATGGAGAAATTTTTTCTCCTATAGCTAAGCTAATGTCTATCAGATTTATTTTATCACTTGTAGCAGCGTATGACTTAGAGGTTGAATAGATGGATGTGAAGACAACATTTCATCATGGTGACCTTGAAGAAGAAATTTATATGTCCTAACTTGAGCACTTTGTGGAAAAAGGTAAAGAAAATCCAGTTTGCAAGTTGAAAAAAGGTTTGCATGGATTAAAAAAATCACCTAGAATGTGGTACCAAAAGTTTGACACGTTTTTTTTGTTATTGGGATTTGTAAGATCGAATTTTGATCATTGTGTGTACTACAAAGCTAAAAATGATTGTCTTCTTATTATTGCTCTCTATGTTGATGATATGTTGTTCATAAGAAATAGTAAGTTAATGATTTCTGATCTAAAATCTCAATTGTCTGCAAAGTTCAAAATGAAAGATCTTGGTGCAACTAGGTATATTCTGTGAATGGAAATAACTAGGGATAGGAAGAGTAGAAAACTTTGGCTCAGCTAGAGTAAGTATATTAATACTGTTCTGGAGAGATTTTGATTGACTAATTGCAAGTAGGTAGTTGTTTCATTTTTGTGGGGAACGAAGCTATCTGTTGAAGATTCTCCAAAATCACCTACTGAGATGGAGGACATGACCAGAGTACCTTATGCTAGCACAATTGGTAGTTTAATGTATGCAATGGTCTTTACAAGGCCATAAATTTCCCAAGCAGTGGGAGTACTTAGTTGTTTTATGGCTAATCCTGGAAGGACACATTGGGATGCTGTGAAAAGAGTGTTTAGATATCTGAAGGGCACTTTAGAATATGCTTTGTATTACTATGGAAATTTGGTTGAAACAAAGAGGACTCTAAGCATTTGAGGCTATGTGGATTCTAATTGGGCAGGGGACATTGATAGTAGAAGATCCACAAGTGGATATATTTTCATGATGAATGGTGATACAATTAGTTGGATGAGTAAGCGATAGGCTATAGTCACTTTGTCCACTACATAGGCAGAATACATGGTAGCAACACATGCCTGTAAAGAAGAAATATGGTTAAAACATTTGTGTTCTAACATTGGGTTTGATGCAGGGAAAATTACAATTTACTATGATAGTCAAAGTGTTATTTGTTTGGTGAAAAATCCTACTTTCCATGCCAAGACAAAACATATTGATGTGTAGTATCATTTTTTTTGAGATATGGTGGAGGATGGAAAGGTCTCTTTAGAAAAAGTGGATACTCTAGAAAATGTTGCAGATGCATTGACGAAACCAATGAGCACAGACAAGTATAGGTGGTGTGCCAGTTCGATGGGCCTTCGATCCCATGACCTTCATTAAATTTTAGTTTGAAGGAAGCCAATAAGTCTTCGTCAAGTGGGAGATTGTTGAAAATTGTGCCTCAACTTGCTGGCTTGTATTTTTGTCTAAGTCCTCATTGTCAGCCGATCCCTCGAGTTGCTAACTTTGGAACCTTTTCACAGAATTTGGAAGTTACATAATTTCCTGACTGACCGACTTCCTTCATTTTCAATGCATCAATGATTTCTATAACCTTTGAACCTTGTCGCACAATTCAAGAGTTCCTTAACTTCCCGACTGGGTGATCTCCTTCAATGTTGCGGTGTTCAAGATTTTTCCTAACCTTGTCATGGAAGTTTTAAGTTTATGTTTTCTCTGCTTGAGAGACAAGCTGATAGATGTGGGTACCACTTGGAATTCCAGGAGACTTGTTGAGAATATTGTAGATTCCCAGCTTGATTCTCCAAAAAATGCACTAGCAGTGAACACGTGTCATGGTGGAGATCACAAGGAATGATCAATAGTTCAGTGCGATGGTCAAATGTGGTGTACGAGTAAGTTGGTAATAAAAGGACTAACTCATGGATACCTAAAGTCTTTTGGATTTTGTTTATAAACTAATTACTAGTAATATTTTGCGTCAATGTGGGATATTTCCAATGGATGTTTCTCTCGCCGACAAGCTAGTTCATTCGATATGACTCTAGTTGATGGTGGTGACTTGCCGATGGACGGTTGGTTTTCCTGTGATATCAGGGAGACTTGATATGTTATCGGTCTCACTTCTTAGAGTGTTTCCGATACCTTTGGTCTTGCTAATAGCTACGTGTTTGGGCATTTTGGCATTAGGAAGACACGGTCTGGTGTCTCACTGACATGCGATACAGTTGAACACTTTGACCGAACGTATGTCCTACGTGACACATTCTAAGCCAATGAGAGAAGCAAAATGTGAACCATTGGTAGTTAAACAGTTGCAACAATTCCTGTGAGGGAGATGAATAGTTTGTGAGGAAAACAATTATGCTTTGCAATGGTTGATGATGATGAAAAACTCGATAGTGTAGAGTTGTTCAATACTAAACACGGATTGATTTGAGTGGATTAATTGTATGTGTCTGAGAGCATTGTAAGATTAATGTTCTATACAAGATTAATCAATGAATATTGCTATTGTAAAATTGACATATGAAAGTGAAGTCTGTACTCTATATGTAATTTTGTTTACTATAATACAAAGAGGATTTTCTTGGTGTGGTGGGTTTTTCTCCCGTAAGGGTTTTCCCACGTAAATCTGGTGTCCAATTGTGTATGTGTTTATTTCTCTTTTCCATTGATTATTTTCATGTGTACCTTATTGAACTGTAATTACAAAATTTAAAAGTCATATCTGCATTCTTCCTTGAGGTTTTGACATTAGGAGGGTTTGTTCCACACCTAAGCTTTCCTTACAAGATGGAGAGAGAATGATGAATCAGTTATGAATGAATATTGAATTAATTATGAATTAGGGTTTAAAGGTTTCCTTTTATAGAGAAGAGTTAAGAATAAGGATCATGATCAAGGGCCAAGATTAAATTAGAAAATAACTTAATCAAGGGTGGAGGTTAATTGAAGGAAGAAAGACATGGATAGAGAAATACTCTAGGTAGAAGATAAGACTAGCACAAAAAAAGAGTTTGTTGGAGAAAATTATTTAATTTAGGTGGCCAACATAGGAGAAATAAATAAAATATTAATTTTATTTATTTAAAAAGAAAGGTGAGAACAAATAATTAGATAATTAAATAATTAAAAATAATTATTTAATTATAGAGGAAAAGTGGAGTGTTAAACATTAAATAATTATTTAATTGGGGTGATAAAGAAAGGATAAATAATTAAATAAATGTAACATTTATTTAATTATAGAGAGAAAAGGCTAATGAATAATTAAATAATTGAAATATTTATTTAATTATAGAAGAAGAGGGAAAAGCTAATTTTTGAATAATATTTAATTCAAAAGTAGGGTTGAAGGACCATTAGACTTAAATGCTTAATAAAAGTCTAGAAAAGTGTGAAAGTCATTTACAATTCTTTACAACACCTTTACAAGACATGCATTTTATTCAATTTGTGAGGGTCCAAGACCGAATGTGGATGTGTAAAACACCTCACAACACTAGATCAAGGTGATATTAAGTCCAATTTATCATTAATTATTCCCTTTTAAAGCAAGAGATACTTTTTCCTATGATACATTCAGCCCCCACTTTAGTGAGAGGATGAACCTACTTCAAACTTACACTAAAGTAGACATTCAAGAGGGGTCCAATCATACCAATGTGGATGGAAAATGATGATAAAGATCAAAGGAGGTTGCGTAAGCCCCTAGGATCCATGATCCTAAGTCAAACCAACATAAGTGCAAAAGCACACACACAAAGTATGTAATATGCAACAAAACAAGATACACAATCATAGAATGGTAAGAACTAAATAGAAATGAGAACGAGGTGGAAACGATGTGCTCACTTTGGGGCCATAGAACATTGGGTCATCCATGGGGTGAGTTGTCCCAAAGAAGTGGTTTAGTGGGAAAGTCATGCCAATGTGTCAGTTTCCCACCATATAACTAGAAATTCATGCCAGTGTGTCAGCTTCCTATTGTACAAACCATACCAAAATTATGCTCCTAATAATTTTGATAAGGATCCACAATTAAAATGCTTTTGTAAATGCTCTTTGAATGTCATGTAAAAAAAATTGTTAAAGGGGATTTTGATTTGTTCACGTAAAAGTCTTCTTCTTAGGGAGAATTGTGCCTAATGTCTCCAAGAGAGGACAAGTCAAGGTGCTAGATCATTATCCATGGGAATCCTCATTTGCATCAGGCCACTTCAAGTGATCATACACTCTTGGAATGCATCAAACCCAATGACACCACCAAGAAGAGGACACATCATAAGAAAAGTAAAAATCATGCCATGAATTTTTTTTCAAAAGATGCCATCCATGTATGCCCTCACTTTAAAGTGGTTTCCAACACCATCACTATGAACAATTGCTTTAAAGTAGCCAATAGAAGAAGTATTGAGAGCAAACTTGGAAAGCCTTATGCCAAGTCATATGTTTATGAATTGAGCTACATCACAAATGAGTATGTCACATGTGAGTCAACTTTAAGACATGTCATCCACATCCCAAGCTTGCTCTTATATGTTCATGAAAGGTTAATGACTAGCCAAAAGACACAATGACAAGTGACATATAGGGATAAGGCTTCCTAACCTATTGCTCCCACTTAGTGCAAGACAAGGGTGAGTCACAAAGGGATGATGATATGCTTCTCCTTGAGAGGAATGTAAAAAATGCAAATATGGCAAGGAGTAGCAACTATTGTTATTTATGTTGATAAGTAAACAAAGTTTTTACTTGATGTATATTTAATGAGATGTCTATTAGTTTAGGATGTACCAAGGTTAAAGTTTTTTTGGAAGAACTATTTTTCATAGTGTAGACATTGGATGAAGGTTTTTGTGTTGAAAGAAAATAACCAAGATCATTAGGATGTATAGGGACATGGATACTTTGTTCTATAGCATCACATCTTTTCCCAAGTTGTCATCCAAAAATTTTTGTCACTTGTTTTGGATTTTGTAGTTGTTCTACTGGCTCAAAGCTTGTCTTGGATGTTGTCTTTTCTTTTCAAGGTTGTGAAGTGTATGTATTGGACATTACCTCCTTATCTCTTCCCTTTCTAGGTATTCCCCCATGGATATAGTTATGAAATCAAAGGTTTTAAAAGCCTCTTCCAATAAATTTGTGGCTTATTCAATTTTATTTTGTCTTTCTAAATCCTTTTCCTTCAAGGTTTCATGATTGTTAAAGCATTCCCATAATGGTGGTAAATCTATATTAAGCAATTTAGGATGGTTTAGAGTGAGGTTGATTTTGGGTTTGCACATGATATTCTTCCTAGCAAGAGATTTTTTAGGAGAGAAGAAAATATGATTTTGATCACATTCCATTAATAGGTTTTGTAGAGGAAATTCATCACTAGGAGAGGAGGCATCAAGAGAAGAAAAATCATCACATTCTTTTTTTTCAATGATTGGATCCTTTTGCTCAATTATGTATTCGTGGATGGGAGAAACATTAGGAAATGGAGTAGGAAGAGTCTCATGAATTTCAAAGAATAGTTTATCTAATCCAAAAATATCTTCTTCACAAGTAGGAGAGACATTAGGAGAAGAACAAGTATGATTATCATGATTATCTATGATTACATCCCTTTAGCCAATAATGTCTTCCAAAACAGGGGAAGAAAAAGAAAGAGAACTGTTATAGGTCTTATAGGTTTGATCATCTAATTCCAACATATCCTCCCCATAAATAATGTGATTTCTCACAAAATCATTCTCATAAATAAGGGAAAAGTTAGAAGATGAATGTAGACTAGGTAGAGGGATGTTAAGAGATGCATTTATGATCTCATTCTCTTGTTCCATCATATGTTCCAAAGTAGGAGAGGTTATAGAAGAGGAGCTTTCAACAATGTCATGATTCTCAATAGGTGTATCTTCTAGCTCCAAAATACCTTCATCACATGTAGGAGAAATATTGGGAGAAGGGTATGTGAAGGATCATCATGGAAAAAATAGGCCCTTAAGTGGCAAAAAATTCAGAAAAATAATAGCTAGACAACATGACACAAAAATTTGAATAAGTTATCTATATTATTTCAAAAATATGTAAGAATATATTTTTTTAGCAAATTGAATGTAGTTTCTAAAATACTAGGTTTGTTAAAAAAAATAAAAAATCTATTTGGTGAAATTTGAAGTTTCAATGTAGTGGTACTTAAATTTTAGGGAAAAAATAAGTAGGTTTCTGTCTGACCACCCTAACTACAATAAAATGATAATATTTTTTTATAATATTTTTTATATAAGTAGAGGACTCATGCCCTGGTGTGATGCATATATTTTTTAAATTTTTTTCCTAGTAAATAATTAATTATGAATTTTTTATTACAACTTTTCAAAAAACACAAAAACCCGTATGTCTGACCACCTTAACTTGGTCAAAAATTCGTGAAATTATTTTATTTATTTTTTTAATCATATAGTATATGAAGCAAAGAATGTGACACATGTTTTGGATTCAGAAAATGTGATACCATTTGAAAGCTATAGATGTTTTTGAATCAACCTATCAATCAGGAGTTTAGTCGTAATTTGAATAGAAAATGAATAATAATTACTTATTAAATTCAAAGTAAAGAATAATTTATATCAATGGAAATATAAGAATATCCTTTAAAAACCCTTTTTGTTTCATCAATTTTTGGTAAAAAAAAAGTCATCAGCCATATACCCATCATATTGCCACTTTTTGGCCCATCATGATCTTGCACACACCTAGAAGAGGAACTATGATTATCATGATTGTTTATGCTTTCACATTCTTCAATAAATTCATTCCCACAAATATAATAGATTTTAGAGAGTGTGGAACTATGGAGTGTGTGAACATTGTTATTCTATTGTGCTAAGAAATTCTCATAGCTAGGAGAGAGTTTGGAAGGATGACTAGGAGTTTCATGGTTATTAATGATTGGACCTTTTGGTTCAAATAAGTCATCCCAAATGGTAGGGGTATTAGGAAATGGAGGAATAAGATTCTCATGAGTTTCAAGGAGGATATCTTCTAACACCAAAATATATTCATGTGTAGAGAAGATATTAGGAGAAGAAAAGGTTTGATTGTCATGATTATCTACACTTACATCCTCATGTCCTATAATGTCTTGTTGAGTGGGAGAAGTAGGATTTTCATAGCTCTCAATCATATCCTCCACATAAATGTGTTTGTCATGATCATTCATCATTGTATCCTTATTCACAAAGGCATTTTCACAATTAGGGGAGGTGTTGGGAGTAGTGGGCATGATCTCAGTTTTGTGTGTCATAGTGTCTTTACAAGGGGGAGGATAAGGAAGAAAATCAAGACTTTATGATCTTCAATGATTGTATCTTCTTTCACCAAGATACCTTAATCACCAATGGGAGAGATATCGGGATGATAACAATTATGAGTATCATGATTATCAATGCTTGCATCTTGTTGTGTCAAACATTTAGTGGATTATTTTAGTTAGAGGAAGTCCTTAAGGGATTCATCTGACATGTCTAAGTCATAACTACTAAAGGTCTTGGATGTTATTCTTTTTTGAAATTGAATCATTTTTTGAATTGGATCATTTGATGTGTTTATTTTTTTGTTTTCATTTTCTAATGAATTTGATCTAAATGAACTAGGAACTAATGAAAATAATGGAATTGTAACAATCTAATGCTATCCATAATTTCTATGAATGGAAACAATGCTTATTTCTAATGATTTAAATGTAATAGAAGCTATGAAAACTTAAAATACAATGTAAAGACATAGGATGAAATGTAATTTTTCAGATTTCAAACAAGGTAATTTACTGATTACACTATGCAATGATCTAAAAATGAAATGTTGTGAATGAAAATTGGAAATTAAGCAATGCATGAAATGGGACAATTTAAGCTAGATTTAATGAAATGGATGTAATAGAAAGTCAACATAGTGAAACAACTAACCAAAGGCAGCAAAAAAAAGCTTAAAAAAAATGTTTTCATTGTTGTAAAAGATAGTTTCAAATGTGTATAGGGACTGATTTTCCCAAGGTGGCGAATGAGTCCTAGTTGGGTTTTTTCCAAAATTTTCAATAATTTTCAATGGGTTTTTATGTTTTTTTATGTTGTATTATGTGTAACCTAAGTGAAAATGTAGTTTTTAAATGTGTTCCAATGATTTGAGATGCTAAAATGCAGCCTATATGCACTTTACTAAATGCAAAAATATGAAAGCCTAGAATGCAAATTAGCTAATGTAAAATGCAATTCAAAGTCAATGCAAGCTAATTCTAGGATGATGATGGATTCCAAATCAAAAAAGAAGGTATTCTAAATGCATGTTCACCAAAATGAACCATAGATTTTTGAAGTGTGAAAGGCTATGACTCTTTTTCCCAATTAGGGTTTTTCACCTAAAAGAAAGAGATAGATCCCACACCAAAATTTAGGTGGTTCACTCAAACTAATGCAAGTACAATGAAAATATGCCTAAATGAAATGATCTACTTCAAAAAACTGATAAAATGGATTGATTATTTATGCAAAACGTAAGAAATATGAAGTGTTTGAAAACACATTGTGATATGCAAGAACATCTAGAAAGATGGATGGAAATGCAAGTAAAACAAAACAGAAAGCTATAAAAATAAATGTGTAAACTTGTTGAGGACTTGAATGAAGATGTTTATTTTTAGGCCTAGTGGGACTCATTTTCCATTCTGGGTGAATCAGTCCCAATTCTGAAAAACTGCATCAGGGCCCATTTTAGCCAAATGGGTATCAAAATCGATAAAAATCTCCAAAAAATAGGTACAGTGGGACTCATTCACCACTCTGGGTGAATTTTTCCATTCTATCTTTTCTAAAAACTCAAAAATAGAATCTAAAGCTTTTGGTCTTCTCAATCTACACCTCCAGGTGTCCAAATCTGAAACCTTGATTTTTAGCATTGTTGGTGACTTTTTGCATAGGTTTTGACCTTGCAAAAGTGGAGATGAATTCAACAAGTTTGCAACCTAATATTCAATGATTTCTAAGTCTTCAAAGTACCTAAATATGCAAACAAACAAAGGAAGAGAGAAATTTTTGATTGTTAGGTATTGGGGGTTTGCCTTGGTCAAACCTCGTTTAGGTAATTAAATCACAATGATGAAATAAGATAATGAAACATGAAATATGAAAAAATGAAATTAGAAACTTTCCATTATGGAGGATCTTGAATTGCTACAACAATGGATGAAGAATCTTTCTCTTGAATGCCTTGATGATGTTCTTGAAGATGCTTCCTTGTGAAGACTAAAAATGTTAAACCCTAGCTTTCTTGACTTGAGATGGAGAGAGAATGATGAATGAGTTATGAATGAATATTGAATTAATTATGAACTAGGTTTTAAAGGTCTCCTTTTATAGAGAAGAGTTAAGAATAAGGATCATGATCAAGGGCCAAGATTAAATTAGAAAATAACTTAATCAAGGGTGGAGATTAATTGAGAGAAGAAAGACATGGATAGATAAATACTTGAGGTGGAAGACAAGATTGGAATGAAAAAAGTGTTTTTTGGAGAAAATTATTTAATTTACGTGGCCAACATAGGAGAAATAAATAAAATATTAATCTAACTATTTAAAAAGAAAGGTGAGAACAAATAATTAGATAATTAAATAATTAAAAATAATTATTTAATGGAGAGAGAATTAAATAATTAAAATAATTATTTAATTAAGAGATAAAGAAAGGATAAATACTTAAATAAATTTAACATTTATTTAATGGTGGGGAGAAAAGGCTAATGAATAATTAAATAATTGAAATAATTATTTAATTATAGAAGAAGAAGGAAAAACTAACTTTTGAATAATGTTTAATTCAAAAATGGGGGGAAAGGACCATTAGACTTAAATGCTTAATAAAAGTCTAGAAAAGTGTGAAATTCATTTACAATTCTTTACAACACCTTTATAAGACATGCATTTTATTCAATTTGTGAGGGTCCAAGACCTAATGTGGATGTGTAAAACACCTCACAACACTATATCAAGGTGATATTAAGTGCAATTTATCATTAATTATTCCCATATCAAGCAAGAGATACTTTTTTCTACAGTACAACTCCTAAATTTAATGTGAAGGTGTAAATAAATACACTTTACAACACTAAATTAGGGAATTTAAGTTAAGTTTATTTAGCTTTAAAAGGGCCCAAAACCTAATGTGGATGTGTAAAAATCATCACAACACTAGATCAAGGTGATATTTAGTCCAATTTATCATTAATTATTCCCAAATCAAGCAAGGAAAAGGGATACTTTTTCCAGTGCCACATTTATCCCCCACTTTAGTGAGAGGATGAAATTTCTTCAAACTCATACTAAAGTAGACATTCAAGAGGGGTCCAGGTGTACCAATGCAGACGACCAAGGTTGAAAAATATCAAAGGAGCTTGCATAGGCCCCAAGGATTCAAGATCCTACATAAAACCGACATAAGCACAAAGAGACACACAATGTGTATGATATGCAACATCAAGATACATGATCATGCAATTCCAATAAAAAAGAGAAAAAAAATTCAAAATAAGAAGATGTGGATCAAGCCTCAATTTCTTGTCCCACACAATGTGGATCAGATCTAGGTTGTTTGTCCAAAGATGCACACTCACTCCAAGGCAACGAAACCATAGGTTATCCATTGGGTGAGTATCCAAAGGGTGGCTTAGTGATAAATTCAATCCTCTATATTGGATTATCACCATATAATGAGAAAGTCATGCCCACATTTAGGCTTCTCATCATACGTTAACCATACCAAAGCTATACCTCTTGATAACTTTGATAAGGTGCCACATAATAATGATCTTCAAGCTTCATGAGACAAGAAAAATTATGTATGCTTGGTGCTCATGAATGAACAATGAACTTCAAGCTTCATGAGGCAAGAAAAAATTCGTATGCTTGGAACTCATGAAAAAAAAAGATGATACCATATGCAAGCAGAGTGTTTTATGCAAGGTGGCCATATAACTGATGTTGTAAATACAAAATAGTCTAGGGAATATTCAAAGGGATTTTTCTTAGTTCATGTAAGGTATCTTCTTAGGGAACATCGTGATTTATGTATCCAAAAAAAGGAAAAATTAAAGAAATATCATGCTCTCAAAGGAAATCAAGCCTAATGACACTACCAAGAAAAGGATACATCACAAGAAATACAATCACACATTGAAACACGAGTGTCGATGTATTCCCCCACTTTAAAGAAGTTTCTAACATCATGATTGTGATCAATTGATTTAAAGTAGAAGAAGACATGAAATCTTACTCGAAAAGCCCTATGCCAAGTCATATGTTTCCGAATTGAACTACATCATGTCGAATTATGTAAAATACAATTCAACTTAAGGCATGTTGTTCACATCCGAAGCTTTCTCTTATATGTACATAAAAGGGATTCAATTAGCCAAAAGAGACAATGACAAGTGACATATGAGGAGAAGGCTACTTAACCCCTTGCCCCCACTTAGTGCAAGACAAGGAAGAGTTGAAATGAAAAGAGTAACTAGGTATTTCAACCAAAGGAAGAGCACCATAGTCCTTAAGATATTAAATTTTGTTACTCAAAGCCTTACATTCATTATTAAAATGACCATGAACTCTATGATATGCACAAAATGAAATCTTTTAGTATAATTTTTATTGTGTTCTTGGAGGAAGAAATATTAGACAATCTTGGAGAAGTCTTGTCAAGATACTATCTTGATCAAAAGTAGATGTTTCTTTAGTTTGCAACAAAGATATCTCTTGCTTAGTACAAGGTATCACACTTACGCAAGAATCTTTAGATTGTGATATTTTGTTCTCTCCTTTATAGGAGGGTGTAAAAGCTAACAAATTCAAATCATTAGTATTTTATGTGATGACATTGACATTAAGAAAATATTTTTTGTTTGTTTTGTTTCTTTCAGAGGGTAACAATCAAGGCCACAAATGTCTATCAGTTCAGGATGCACTAATGTTAAAGTTGGATTAGAGGAATCTTTTGTGATAGTGTTGATATTATGTGAAGGATTATGTGTTTCTTTTGAGGGGAAATAACCAATACCACTAGTCTTTTCTTATGTGAGAGGCTCTATGGGGACACATATACCTTTTTCTCTATAACCACATTCTTTTCTACTATAACCAAGTTGTTTCATAAGTTCATAACCCTTTCCATAAAGATTCTTCATCTCTTTTGGATTCAGTGGTCATTGATAGTCTATCTCATCAAAGTTTTTTGTGTAATTTTCTTTTCCTTCTAAAGTGGTTGAGGTGGATGCTTTTAAAGGGTCATCCAAATTTTGTGTTGACATTACCACTCTTTCTTTTCCCTTTTCATAGTTTTTTATGATCTTGTATTCGCCCATGAATGTTGGTTTGAATTCTAAGGTGCCCCAATCATCTTCTAATAACTTTCTGACTTCCTCAATTTGTTTTTCTTTGTCTCTCACAGGTTCCACTTGTATAGTTGGTGATAATGTTTTAAAAGGTTTTTCCTTTTTTTTTCTCAATATTTAAGCAACTGTTTGGTTTAGGGTCAACTTCGAGTATGTACACTTAGTTGTTGGTTGCAATAGATATTTGGATTCCTAATAAAAATTCCATTCAAATTTGGTATAGGAATTAATAGTCATATATAATATTATTATTATAGCTTTTGAAGGGCATATGCATATATATAATATATTAACAAATAAAACCTATCAATTGGTGGAACCATACACCTACTCATCTCTTAATCTCAACCTTGAATAAATTGCATGGCACTAATTATGTTAAATAAGAGAGTCTAATTATTAAAATAATTTTTATTACAAAGAGCATAACTATGGTCATGCCTTTTAGTGCCAGTTATTTTCCCAAAAGTACTTCTATATATATAATAAAATCACCTATTCCTCATGACATAATATATCTTGGGCTGTTATATATTGGTGATCTTAAGTAATTAATATCCATGACAATAATAGCCTAGTTTCTTTTATTTACAGAAATTATAAGACTTTAATTGTAGTGTGGCATTCCAAAGGAAAAATTTGACATTAATAAATTTAAAACTAAGTTTGAGATCTAACATGAATGTGTTGTTATACATAAAGAATAATTTTGTGTCCCATTGTAGGCAATCCCTTATATCTTATAGGATTGGAATGTTTTGTAGATATATTAAACTTTAATAAAAGTAATGGGAAAAAATTATTAGAAGAATTCAATTCATATTTGAATCATGTGTGTGTCACCATGCATTGCATTCAAGCTTAGTAATAGTTTTTGGTAATCAATATGATGCTATAGTAAACACTTGGAACAAGGGTTATAATAATTTTGTCCCTAGAAAACATGTTTAAAATTAGAGAGGCCAAACTAGAGCCTAGGGGAAAAAAAAGTAACTAAGAACACCAAAATAATAGATTGAACAAGGGTTTGGGTAGATCCAATGCTCACACTGTAACACTAGGGGAGGCATCAAAATCTAGAATCCATTGAAGTCTATCATTTGTTTCAAGTTGTTAACTTGCTTGAGAAAAACATAACCCATGCACGTTCTAGCTCTATGTTGCACCAATGAAACCATGTGAAAGTTGCCAAGGAAAGGAAGCCAATCAACACTACCAAATGCCACACACCCATACTATGAATAATTTTTTTGTGGGGCACCAACACCAAGCCTTACCAATGAAATGGTTTCATTCAATCCTTGAAGACTGTTTTATAAAAACAATAATGTGGTCATTTCCTTCGTCATTTATTTTTTCTCACCAAGGTCAAGCAAGGAGGCCAAAAAACATGAAGTGATGTCTATAATCACCTTGTAGTGCTCAAAATCCTTGATAAAATCAGCACCTAGGACCATCTTCATTACACTTTTATATCCCTACTAGATGGGTGTTTCATTATTACTTTCGAACGTTGGTCTAAAATGGCACCATTAAAGACAATCTGGCATCATGAGAAATTGAGGTGGATAGGAGTGTTAATACTCAACGATCTCACAAGACAATAAATAAAAAAAGGATAAGAAAAGTGGGCTGATTACAAAACTTTAAATAGGGCAAGCTTTTTTAGGCTTTAGCATATTGAGTGAGCTATAATTAATTCCAAGGTCTTCATTATGTAAATTT
The DNA here is from genome assembly GCA_007258455.2 of Sequoia sempervirens. Taxonomy (NCBI): domain Eukaryota; kingdom Viridiplantae; phylum Streptophyta; class Pinopsida; order Cupressales; family Cupressaceae; genus Sequoia; species Sequoia sempervirens. The sequence goes on from VDFB02240863.1 coordinate 38,961, forward strand.
CCATTGCTAATAAAAATGTAAGCCTAATAATTCATCAATGCTAGTTTTGAGTCATATTATTTTTAAAATGATTTGAGTGTGAGTGTGCCAGAACCAAATTTTCTCACTCAAAATTCAATAGAGCAATTTATTTGTTCAAACTTGAAATTAGGTGCAATTGAAAAATTTGACGAAATTCACAAGAAAAATAAATAAATTTGAAAATTGGTATAAGTTGGTGCAAATTCCTTTAATGTGAATGTTTCTAGGTGTATTTTGATCAATGTGGTCAATTTTTGAGTCATGGTTCCTCATGTATTGTGAGATATTAATGCTTCTATTTTTCATGTGTGGAATTACGAAAATAATAAAATTTTCATTTCCAAAAACTTTGGGTGAATTTCACTCAACGGGTTTTGTCATATTATTTTTTTGGTAAATTTGGGATTTTTTTGGGAAAAAATATGAAACCAATCCAAAGTTATGGAAAATTTAAATATGGGATCCTTGGTGGCTAGAGCAAAGCACAAGTGAGTTTATCTATCTTGAAGGAGGTGGATGAATCCCAAGAAAGAGTCATTTTGTTGATTGATGAAATATATTTGGTTCTTGGTGCTAGATGTATTAAGGGTTCAATGGATGTTGCAATGAATTATTATTGAGAGTACTTTGACCTTAATAAAGTGATTACTTGGAAATTTAATTTTATATACATACATGCATGCATACATACATACATACATACATACATACATATACATATATATATATATATATATATATATATATATATATATATATATATATATATATATATATATGCAATAGATATTTGGATGTCTAATAAAAATTTCCTTCAAATTTGTATAGGCATTAATAGTTATATATAATATTAGTTTGACAGCTTTTAAAGGGGATATGCATATATATCAAATATTAACAAATGGAATCCAATTAATTGGTGGAACCATAGACCCAATCATTTCTTAAACTAAACCTTGAATAAATTGTATAACATTAATTATGTTAAATAAGAGAATCTAATTACTAAAATAACTTTTGTTGCAAAGAGCATAACTATGGTCACACCTTTTAGTGCTAGTTCTTTTCCCAAGAATACTTCTATATATATATAATAACATCACCCATGCCTTGTGATATAATATATTTTGAGCTAAATTATATATTGGTGATCTTAAGTAATTAATATCCATGACAACAATAGCCTAGTTACTTTCATTTATGAAAATTGTAAGACTTTAATTATATCCTAGTAATAGTATTCTTAAGGAAGAAGTTGAAATAATAAATTTAAAACTAAGTTTGAGATCTAGCATCAATGTGTTCTACATCAAGAAGCATTTTGTGTCCCATTATAGGAAATCCCTTATATCTTGTAGGACTGGAATGTTTTGTAGATGTCTTAAAATTTAATAAAAGTAATGGTAAGAAATTATTAGAAGCATTCAATTCATCTTCCAATCACGTGTTTGTCACCGTGCATTGCATTCAAGCTTAGTACTAGTTTGCGTTAATCAATAGGATGCTATTGTAAACACCTAGAACAAGGGTTATTATATATATTGGCATAGTGCAATTATAATCTTAATTTTTTAATCAATATGATGCTATAGTAAACACCTAGAACAAGGTTATAATATATTAGCATAGTGCACTTCTAATTTTAATTAAATAGAAAAAGAAATTTTTTTCTTTGTTAAGTTTTATTATGATGTAATTGCACCATGGGATGTGGGCATTACACCACACAAGTTTCCTCCAATATAATGCAGGGTTAAGAACTAGACCATAGGGGTAGGGAAAAATATGAAACCACTTGAAATGTGTCAATGTTTTGTCTCACCAAGACTTATAGTTCCATCTCTATAATGTTATTACAACATGATACATTTTGATACAAATGTCAAACTCCTCAAATTTAGTCACATAATAGACCAATCAAGAGAATCAATTCAATAGAAGCGCAATATTACCTCCAAATTCACTCAATCAAGGATCTCTTTCTAGCAATATTTGATCTTGGTAATTTATAATTAGTGTAATTACATGTGCCACTTGCAAAATCAATGAAGTGGACTTGACCTTAGTACATCAAAGATGCCAAATTTGGACAAAGAAACAAAATTATAATTTTAGATAGAATATAATCAATCTGATTAGACCACTATATAAAGCATCTTGTTTTCCTTATTTTTGAGTGTGTTTTCTGAAAAATCATTTGTTCTAATGTGAGGCAATGAGCCTTCATTAGGAATTTTCCATGTAAATTCACATTTTTTTGTTTTTGGGTAAAAGGAAAAAATCCTAAATGATTATATTAATATAAAGTGAAAATGCATAGGAACATGATGATTCCATTTGAGACTACATATTATAGAAATTACAAGGGGACCAAAACTAGACAACTTGTCCTTGAAAAGCATGCTTAAAAGTGGAGAGACTAGACTAGAGCTTAAGATGAAAGAAAAAGTAACCAAGAACACCAATACAACAAATTGAATAGAGGTTTGAGAACACCAATTTGGAGAAAATGATAAACTGTGAAAATAAAAAAATTAAAATAAAATGAGCTATGAAAAATCACAACTCAAAATTCAAAAAGTGAGATTGTGAATTTTCACAACCCACATCAACCCAAAATTAAGTCGTGAAAGTTCACAACCCAAATTCCTAACTTAAAAAAATTGAATTTTGAACTTTCACAATTATTATTTTTCCATTATAAAGGAAAAGTTATTTAATAGTCTTAAAAAATAAATTATATGTGAGAAAAATCACACATATCATTCTTTTTCTTCATTTTTTGACCCATTAGGGTTGGTCTAAAGTTTAGAAGCTAAGGGGGCAGGGTAAGGTGGAGACAACCTTTAGTGATACCAATTTCAAGGCCCTAAAGACCTATGGGCATGGTCTTATGGAAGTGGTTGGGAATATTGACTAGATTATTGGTAGATTCACAGAAATCAAGAGAGTCATAATAATTTTGTCTCAGATGACAAAGAGCAATCTAGTACTAATTGGAGAGCCTAGCATTGTAAAGCTTATTGTGGTGGAGGTATTAGTTCAAAGGATTGTTAGCGGAGATGTGCCAAGAAATTTACTTGACATTACATTGATGGAATTGGATATGGGAGCCTTGGTAGCTAGATTGAAGCACAAGTGAGTTTGAATAGTGAATTAAATCTTTCCTGGAGGAGGTGGTTGAATCCCAAGAAAGAGCCATTCTTTGATTGATGAAATATATTTGGTTCTTGGTGTTAGACCTACTAAGGGTTCAATGGATGCCACAAATAATTGTAATTACAAATGATCTGATAGAAATTAATGTAAAATGTGAAACATAGACTAAGCATTTGAAATATTTGTCAAAATGCCTCAAAGAAACATGCTCTCATGGAATGTAATTATTATATGTTATGGAGAATTTAAATAAAATGTATTTGGAATATGCAAACTTTAATTCCATGAACTTAATAGCATTCTCATTGTTGGGATATGAATCCCAATGGTCACATGACCATTCATATTCACCCATCTCTTTGTATCGAAGAGCTATGTATAAATATATCTGTGCAGATCATGTACTTGATATCTGATAATTGTTAATACAAGCTATCCCTACTTTCCCATGGATGCAACCATTTATGGTGAGCACATAATTCACATTGTGTCTTATGTTTGTATGTGTTGTTTTACTTCTATTTTTATTTCCTTTATCTACTCGTTTTTATGTACAATTGGTATCAGAGCTTCGGTGAAAAAGTTATTTTGGAAATTGTGAAGAATTTCTGAAAATGGACATAGCAACTTTGGATGATTGGGCCTGAGCTCTCATGTCCTAGTCTTATGGCTCTAGAGAATTTTATGATGAAGTTGTTCATCCTACTGAAGATTCGCCATCATTTTATTTCAGAGCTGCTCGATTGAATTTTCTAGATGAATTGGATGTTGAAATTGAATTTGTTATGGAGGAGTTCATAGGCATGTTAGAAACTGGTAGTGATCACAAAAGAGGAGTTGATGGGGCTCTAGATGACAAGTATTGGTTTGAGGATAGGGTGCCTTAGGTAGAAGATGATTGGGCAACACGGAAGAAGAAAGTGTTGTTTTCATAGGCTGCTGATATTATTTATTATGAGGAGTATGAAAATTTGAAGAACAATAAATGTAGAATAAGGAAGCAATCCAAAAGGAGAAAGAGAGAAAGAGATGAAGAAGGGGTGGAGGAACACAATTAGGGAAGGTTTGAAAGTGTTCTATAGATTGTTTTGGAGGAGGATGAATCCCCATGTGATGGAGAAGTATCATGGGCTCCAAAAGAAAATCCCATGCCCAAATCGGTTGTAGATCTGGCACCGGAAGTTGGAAATGGCATCACAAAGCTTGAGTCGATCAAGTTTGTTGGTGTAGAGGAGGCCCTTCCTAAGGGGGAAGATGTTCGTGAGGACCTACTTGCAGGTGACATCATTGGAAATTTTTTTAACCTTTTAGAGTCTTATCAAAATTTGGCTACAAGACAAGAAATTACAAAAGAGATGGGACAAAAGTCAGGAATTGTCCCAAAAGCTAAGGTAGAACTCGCATATGTTGAAAAAATGATCAAAGAAATAGAACAGGGCAAGGAGAATGATACAAAGAGGGATGATGAAATTTTTGGTGCCCCTCCTTATTCTCATGTGCAACCACCAAATACTTGTGTGCAACATATAACACTTGTCATAGGTAATATGCAACTTGGCATAAGTGTTAAGCAACCTTCTCATGATCATATGCCACCTTTAATTGTTCATTCACTGCCTCTTTGTAATGAGCCTCCATCAAATTCATCATTGCCTCTTGTCACAACTAATAAGTAGCATTTTCATACTACCATGCTGCCTTTAGAACATGGTGCACAACCTCATTTCTTTCCCTCACAACTTTTGGGAAAGGATAACAATTCAAATGTTGGTATTTTCAATTCACTAACGTAGGGAGGTGCCCTTGTAGATGAGAGCATCCATGAAGAATTAATGTATGAATGGGACATGCAGTTGATAGTCTCCTGTTGTTCCATGCCTAGGGTTGAGTTGCAAAGCATTTATTCCAGGAGTTAGAAAACTTGAGTTCTCAATGACTACATAAATATGAAGCTTGGAGATCTGTATGTGGAAGAGGCAAGAGACATTCTTGTGAAGCAACTAGAAGAGGAAAAATCTACAATAGAGTAGAAGGAAAAGGAATTTTTTTTGGAAATAAAGGCAAGAGACCTGAATGTGGAATAGTTAGGAGAAGGGAATGTGAGTATGACGAACCTTGACGAAGGGAGTAAGAATGGAGGTTTTGAAAAAGAGCAGGAGGCTGAAGCTTCAGATAGTTTGAATGCAATGGATGACAATGCAAATACTTTGTAGAAGAATGCTACTATGGAGCAAGAAGGAGAATTGAAGGTTATTTGGTTTGGGGTAGAGAAGTAAAAATGATCCTCTGAGATTGATTCTATAGATAAAGAGGAGAATTTTGAACCTAATAACCTCAAAGAACAAAATTTAGCTCTATCTTCTTTCGTAGAAAAAGATATATGAAAACCATCAAATAAGGTTCAAGAGCACAAGAATAATGCTACTATGCACCAAGAAGGAGAAGTGATGCCCTTTGAGCTAGAGGTGGATCTGAAAAACCAAATCAACACCAAGAAGGTTGAGGTATCTAGGTTTCAATTGGATAAATATAGAAGTAAGGAACTAGAAGATGCTCTTCTAGAGAAGATTGTTGGAGATAGAAATGAGGAATTTACTATAGAGGCTTCCTCTTAATTGGTTTTTGATAGCCTCTCTATTTCATAATCTAATGGTCTTGATGAAACCAATTTAAACAAAAAGGAGAAGGGTATGTATAGGAATATGATGGGCCAAAAAGTGGCGATATGATGGCTATGTGTAGGGTATGTGAATGATGACTTTTTTTAACCCAAAATTCATAAAATGAAAAGGGTTTTTAAAGGAGATTCTCAGCTTTCCACCAATATAAATTATGCTTTAGTTTGAGTTTAAAAAATAATAATTGTTCATTTTCTATTTGAATTGCGACTAAAGTCCTGATTGATAGGCTGATTGAAAAACATCTATAGCTTTCAAATGGTATCACATTTTTTGAATCTAAAACATGCACCACATTCTATGCTTCACATACTATAAGATTAAAAAAGAAAAAAAGAAAAAAAAATCATGAAGTTTTGACCAAGTTAAGGTGGTGAGACATACAAGTTTTTATATTTTTTAAAATTTGTAATAAAAAATTGATAATTAATTATTTACTTGGAAAAAAATTACAAAAATAATGCATCACATTGGGACATGAGTCCTCTACTCATATATAAAATCTTATAAAATAATATTATCATTTTATTGTGGTTAGGGTGGTTAGACAAACACCTACTTCTTATTTTTTCCTTGAAATGTAAGTACTACTCCATTGAAATTTCAAATTTTCAACAATAGATTTCTTTTTCAAAATAAACCCATTAGTTTAGAAACTACATTCAATTTGCTACAAATTTTATTCTTACATATTTTTGAAATAATATAGATAACTTATTCAATCTTTTACGTCAAGTTGCCTAACTCTAATTTTCTGAATTTTTCACCACTTAAGGGCCTGTTTTTTCGATGATGATCCTACACGTACCCAAAGGCTTTAAATATGGCAGAATATATGAGTGATCTAGTGGATGTGAGGGGGTCCTCCAATCCTCTAATCACTGATGGCAACCTCTCCACTATTATTGCCAAGCCCAATGGCTAGTCAATTTTAGAATTGTAAGAACCCCATCCATTTTCCTTAGAAGCTAAGTTTTTTATGGAAAAGAGAGATAGCTTTGAGGTGTACACAGGCTAAGAACTGTTCTCAAGTTACAATGAAGCACATGACACTTTTGATTCCATGGGTTTGCATGAAAATCTATTGAAGGGAATTTTTCCCTATGAGGTTGAGAATCCTTCTACAATTCAAAAGAGGGGGATAGTGCTCTTTGTAAGGGACTAGATATGATTCAACAGGCCTAATCCAGAATTGGCAAGACAATGATGTTTTATTCTGGGATTTTGCAACAACTCGACTACAACTTGGTGGAATGTCAAGCTTTGGTTTTGGCGCTCACACCGAAGCTGCCTCAGTAGATACAAAATGTTATGCAGTTTCCTCATGATTTTTCAACTGGTTGAACTGGGGGAGTTGCTAGTGTGTCTTAGCCCATGTTGAAATGGGTAGGTGGCATAGATGATAAATATTTTGTCAAGATTGTGTTAAGCTTTGTTCTATCCAACTTGGTCTAGAGAAGATTGATTTGAAGTGTTCGTGAACAATATTTGGTGAAGTTAAAAACTTCAATCTTGATTGTGATGTGAATATAATATTGGAAATGTAGGGGATGATAGTGCATGGCTATACCAGTTAGACTGCATGGGTGATATTATTGGGACATGAAGCCCAACGGTCACATGGCCGTTCATATTCACCTGTCTCTTTGTATTGAAGAGCTATGTGTAAATATATGTTTGTAGATCATGTACTTGATATTTGATAATTGTTAATACAACCAATCCCTGCTTTCCTGTGGATGCAGCCATTTATGGTGAACTACATAATCCAACTTGTGTCTTGTGTTTCTATGTATTTTTTTACTTATATTTTTATTTCCCTTATCTGCTCATTTTTATTTACACTCATTGGACATTACATTTGCAATGCATTGGTAGACATGTGTACAAAATTTGGAAGCATAGACAATGGCTCACAATGTATGTACAAAATTGATTGGTTGAAAATGCTTTAGAGACTATCAATAAAATGCATTCACAGGTGTGGATATGTGCAGGATCATGATGGACCAAAAAGTGGTGATATGTAAGTGATATGATGCCCCATGTGGCTAAGGATGTTTTTTTACCCAAAATTAATGAAACAAAAAGTGTTTTTAAAGGATATTCTCAACTTTCCACCAATATAAATTATGCTTTACTTTAAATTTAATAAATAATTATTATTCATTTTCTATTTTAATTATGACTAAAGTCTTGATTAATAGGTTGATTGCAAAAAATCCATAGCTTTCAAATGGTATCACATTCTATGTTTTGCATACTATAGGATTAGAAAAATGAAATTGAATTTCATGAAGTTTTGGCTAAGTTAAGGTGGTCATACATACGAGTTTTTATATCTTATAAAATTTGTAATAAAAAATTCATAATTAATTATTTACTTGGAAAAAAATTAGGAAAAAATATGCATCACATTGGGACATGAGTCCTCTACTTATATCTAAAATCTTATAAAAAAATGTGATCATTTTATTGTAGTTAGGGTGGTCAGACATACACCTACTTATTTTTTCCCTAAAATTTAACTACTACTACATTGAAATTTGAAATTTTCACTAAATAGATTTATTTATTTTTAAATAAACCTAGTAGTTTAGAAATGACATTCAATTTTCTACAAATTTTATTCTTACATATTTTTTAAATAATATAGATAACTTATTCATTTTTTACGTCAAGTTTCCTAACTTTGATTTTCTAAATTTTCATCGCCACTTAAGGGCCCATTTTTTCCATGATAATCTTGCACATACCCATGTAATACCAAAGAAATTTTAAGGTTATGCTTGCTACTTGCACCAAAATGAAACTTGTACTTTCATCAGAGCATAATGGAAAGTGGGATTTTGTCAGATGTTGTGGTCGTAATTTCTTTGGTCAACTTACATGTAAGATATCTAAGCACTTTCTTATTCAACAGTTCACATGCCTTGCCTTTTGCAAGACAATAGATTTAATCTTGTCAAAAATTGATGGGGTGCTTCATCTCAATGACTGAAGAGTCAGCTATTTCAGATGTCAAGCAAAAGTTATTTTGAAGCATGTCTCTATGGTCAAGCCAAAGCTGCTAAATTATTAGTTATCTCTAAAATGATCAAGCCAAATGTTTCTACACATGCCTTAGTGTATGCTAGTTTTCATGGATTCATAGATATTTTTGTAATTTTAATCAAGAATAGAGTTGATATAAATTCATGGGATAGGACCTTATTCCCCTAAGACTACTTTATATCAAATTGAATAGATAGATAAGTGGAAGGAATAGTATATAATTATTTTTTTTAAATAAACTATAGAAATTCATGAGTTTTTTATCACCAATAATTGCATACTATCTATTAAATTTTAAAGAGGAAATAAGTTAAGACACCCACCTCCTTGTAGGAACCTAAAAACCCACTCGAGGAAGAGCTAAAGGAAGAAAAAGAGTGGTTGTGTTGCTCTAAGAAACCTCACACAACCTCTATTGAGGTCTAGACACTGGTTGTAGGTCCAATAAAAGGTTTCAAAGGCATAAAATAAATTAGACAAAAAATAACTATGTTACTATAAAAAAATAGATAAGTTGTTGCGAGCAGTAGTAGCAATGGTTGTAGGTGATAGCTCACAATTTTAGAATCATAAAGTTCTCTAAAATTGTTCACATAAGTAATAATTTTTAGAATATTAAATTTATATAGAATTTCTCACAATCAAACAAACAATAATAAATTACAATAATGTATAAATAAGTAAAAACCAATTTTATTAACAAAATTACAAATATTTACAATCATTTTACACCTACAAATTTTACAAAAAAAAATATGAATTTTACTATCTTCCTCTTTACCTTCTTGCTGTCTGCTACATGTTCCTTCATCTATCTCTCAAATATTCCTTCTACTAAGCTCTACTGCTCTATGCTATTATTTTTGTCACCTGTTTCCCTTTTCTTTTCCTTTTTATCCTTTTCTTTTCTTTCTCCTTTCTTCTCCTCAAAAACTACCAAAAATATAAAAACTTCTCAAAATCCTACCTAAATTGAAGGAAGCACTCAAAATCAGTCACTAATGTTCAACTACCTATCTTTATATTTCAAAAATATTGCTCATAATTTCCTTAAGCCATTCTTCATTGTTGTTTCTCATTAAATGAGCTTACAGGTAGGTACTTGTTGCCCCAAAATAAACAAAAAATAAAAAATAAAAAATCTAATGGTTAAATGTAGTTGAGAGGAATAATAAAAAAAATCTTTCTATCAAGGCATGATTCCCATACTTCAAACTACTGGCTAAAAGAAATGTGAGCTCCTACTCACTATGTAAAACTCTATGTTGTTGTAGGTTAGAAGTCTATTACCATGTGTTGACTATAATGATTCCAACTTTGTAGAGCTTAACCATGTGTTGACTATACTCATTGCCCCATGTCTTCCTAATCATTCTAGAATCCAAAATATCTTTAATTTCCTTTTGTTCTCACTTGGGTAGCTACTCCATCAACTTTTACATTATTTTCCTTTTTTTTAATTTCTGATGTGATGTCTCCCCCTCATAATAAGTATGTAATTCTAAAACATTAAAAATGGATGAGATTTCAAAAGGTTCCTTTAGGTAACTCTAATCCATAATAATTTGATGAGAACTTCTTGATAATCTTGCATGGTCCATTTTTCTTCCACTTGAGCTTGTTGTAGGTATGATGGGGAAATAATTACTTTTTTAGATGAGTCAATACCATATCTCCAACTTTAAAATTATTCTCTTCTCTTCAAATCATCTTTCTCTTTATCTTGATGGTTGCTCAAACTGAGTTTCCTCTTACTTACTAGAGTAAATATTGGATAAGTTTTGAAAATTCTTCTCCTTCAACACTTCTCCTATATCCCTCAGTATATGCAAGCTCCATCAATTCTAAAATACCCCTAGGGCTTTAACCAAATACAATTTGGAATGGTGTCTTACATTTACTTTTATTGACTAAGTCATTGTATGCAAAATCAACTTGAGGAAATATCAAATCCCATTTCTTAGGCTTG
>VDFB02240868.1:0-14727 GCA_007258455.2 Sequoia sempervirens
TGTTGTTCTTGTTGGAGAGAAAAAATTAAAAGTGAGGCATGGGCATTGAGTGAAGGGAGTAGCCTACCACACCATTAAAGAAGCATGGTGTCCATTTGTATGGAAGCTTACCAACCTCGAATAATTAAAGTATATTGACTTGGGCAGGGGGTATAGGTATGGGTATGAATGTCCATCAAACTATGAAGAATATAAAGAAAGCTTAGTTCAAGCCTTGACATAAAGTGAGAAAGTTACAAAATATAGTTTTTGTGACTATGCTTCCCATTTCAAGGGAGGTAGGTGAAGAGCTCAAAAACATAACTTTGAACTTGAATAGCTTGATGGAAATCCTCTTCATCCTTGCTCTCAATTCAAAGTTGGCAACTAGGGTGGACATCCCCAATACAATGATGGTCACTTATTCACTACTAGAAGGAAACACAATGTTCATTGATGGGATGACTTGGTTCATTTCCTTGATATGAACCATTCAATGAGACATATATAGGATTCTTTGTACTAGGATTATGGATTAGGTCTTGTTAATTGCTTTGTTATTTAGCTAGGTTGGCCTTGTTATCAAGAAAATAATTTGGTGTTGGTTATTCCTACGCTTTTAATTTATACTATTATACTAATGGAGATTTACCTATCACTTAATAAATTTAGTGAGGTATTATCAATAAGAGATGCCACTATCAATAACTAATCAAATTCCTCATATGGATGAGGTGGTATTATAAAAGTGAATAGTTCAACATTCTCCAAATGGATATAATCATTGAAATCACTATCAAAAAGTTACCTCTTCAATTTCTATACAATATGATAGTCAAACATTCCCTCTATTTCATCATTTTCTAAAAAAATCAATGAGAGAATCATATCCATATCATCAAATAGTGTTGTTAGGGAAATTTTCCATATTTTCAATTACTTGTTCTAGAACATAAGAGTTATATCTTCTCACACATGTGGATTAATCCATTGTAGTTATCTTCATAAATGTAGGCATATGAAATATATCAATGAGTTATACTTGAATTCATGGTGGCTTATCTTCATTTTCTCTAGGTTGTCTATTAGGTTATGCCTCATGGTTTCACATAAATTATACACCATTGTTGACCATTTTGTATGTCATGGATGCAAATTTTTGGCATTGAATCCTCTCTCTTGATATGAAAAAATCTTATAAGAAATATATTTAGTAGCTTATCTTACTCTAGGATCTCCAATCTTGCTAACAATGATGAATCACTTATTAAATATGGTTCCCATGAATGTGGTGATAGATTTGTTTTCAACCTTCTTAGATTTATCTCATTTTTTCCATAGTCCCATTGTTCAAATGATTGAATCTTTAGTGATGAGAAAGGGATTTTCCAAGTATATGATTTCATTGTGTATGATTTAATACTAGCCAAATTTATAAAAAATTAAAAAAAAATCAACAAGTTTTAGCTTTTCAATGTTGGTATATATTGCACCAAGAATTATCCACTTATTATATTTCTTAAGGTTTTACTTTCATTGAAATGATGACATAGTCTACATGTTTTTTTTTCAATGAATGCACTTCCTTTCACCCTCTACTAGATGAAGTTGGTGGGGATGTTTGAAAATGCTCCATCTGGTTCATTCTTCACTACCTTCTATGGAAAAGGGCTTGTACATTGCCTTTGTAATATCCTGACAAGTCTTTTTCCCTTCCTCCCTTGTTATCTTTCCCAAATAAATTTTTGTATCAGTATAATTAGAAGGATACATGTATGCTTTAAGAATATCTAACATTGATGTGATAATTTGATCTTTTCTATTTTTTGAACTATTAATTATGATGGAAGATCTTACTTTAGAAGTTTTTGGAGGGTTTTTCTTTAAGAGCATGGTATCTATTTGAGTAAGATCCTATAAATTTTGCTTGATTACCCTTTTACTTTATTGAATGAATTGATCAAACCACTTCATAGTATCCATATTTTATAATCTCTTAAGTTGGATGTTGTTTCAATTAATTTAAAATGTGTGGTGGGTAGGAAATTTAGTAAAGGAAATCGGGCCTTGCTAGCGAATTGTGTTATTTTTATTGAGAAGAAAATTCAAACGAGATTGGTATGGTGACCTAAAGTCTTCTTTAGAAGAGGATGGTATAAGTTCATTTACTTGAGCTAGTTTGGCTTGAAAATTTTGAGTTTTAGAGGGAGGATTGTGATGGGTAGGAGAAATATTGATACCTTGAGTCTACCCTTGTTTTTATTTTTTTGAATTTGAACACACCAATTTAATTTTTTGAGAAGTTTCTTCTTTATAAATAGCCTTGTCTCCTCTTCCTATTGTCCTTCCTCCTCATCTAATATTGTCACCACCTTTTGAGATGGATTTCCTTTTGAAAATTGTTCATTTCTCCCTTAGGTTATTTCTTTCTCCTTTTGAATATTAAAATACATTTTATCACATTAGATCAAAAGATATCGATTCCTAAAATATTTGTATAATGAATCAATTATGCAAGTCTTGATATGGCTCCATGTGAAGTCTTGCTCTAATATGATTCAATGATGTTAATTATCATAATCTTATTATATTATGAAATCCAACATAATAAAAACACATCATGTACCAAACAATCCATATAAAAACTATCCAAACATTGAAATAATTATGATCATAATTATAAATTTATTTTAAGCATGAATAATACTTTAGTCATACCCAAGACAGTTGAAAACACTGGACCCATTAGATCACCATATGAATATATACACTAAATAACAATAGTAATAATCATCTTAACCTTGTAATTTCATTTTGTTTATGTGCAATCCAATCCTCTTAAAATAGTTTAGTTCATTAATTATGTTTAATAGTTACACTTTCCATTTCTACTAAATATGACTAATGGTTAATAGTAATGATTCTCTATAGGACAGGTGTAGAAAGATTGGGGGGAAAAAGTGGCCACCCCACTTTCAAATATAAAAAATATATATAATGTGAGTACATGTTATAGCATGCTCATGCTATTGCTTCAATTAGCATAATGCTAGCATGTTATAATGTGCTCATTTTATTACTTTAATGAGTAATAATGCAAGCATGTTATAGCATACTCACATTATAATGTTCATATCCTTTGCATTTTTTGTTGTTGCAAGAGTCTGTAACCCACAAACCCTCAAATATGCACTCACATTCCAAGAAAGAAAAAACCACTCTATTTTTCACCAAATCTTTGTCAAAATGTTGCCACAACATTGAGGAAGTCAAAGGAGTAAGTTATTGTTGTTTTTTGTGTGAATTTGGTATTAAATAGGTAGATTAAATATTTTTTGATTTAAATTTATTTAATTTTTCAAACATTACTACTGCACCCCAAAATCCTCCTCAAAGTCCTCCTAAAAATCCTAATTCACCTCATGCTCAAATCCCTGCTAAAGAACAACCTTGAAAAAATACCTCCAAAAATTCCTCATCATGCTCCAGAAACACAAGAAAATTTAATGGGGAAAATTGAAAAAAAATAAAAATTGAGGAGTTAATTGCAAGGTTGAGAGATCCTTCAGGCACAACCTTGCATAGAACCATGCTTTCTCAATCACTTCAATCCATAATATCTCAGGTAGATTCAATTAGAAAGAAAATAAATAGTTGGTTTGAGAAGAGATTATAGCTTAGATAATTTTATGCAAACAAATTATCATATAAACAAGTTAAAGATGAAAAAATACAAAATCTAACTTGTGTGGACTATTCACGAACCATAAAATGAATCAAACCTTACATATTTTATGTAAGAGGTTCCCTATCCATTAGTGAAACCACTAAGGGATAAATAACTATTTTTGGGATAGGTGGTGGATGGTTTTTTACCATCCTCCATGCAACAACAATGAGGTACCACAATGTTTTTTTGAGGAAAATCTATTGTGAATTTGTCCTCAATAAAATCCCAAACTATTTTGGCATGTGGGACTTCCAAGGTAGAGGTGGGGACTCGACACAAGATAGAATGGGGGCACATATTGATGCACATCGACCAACAAGACCACTCTCTAGACCACAGTATGAGCATTTGACTATTCCTTCCATTGTGAAGGAGAGTGTTGAGGTCAAGACATTGTAGATGACTAGTTCCTTCACTTAGAGCCTCATACAACATATTGATCTTCTAACATAGGATGAGGTAGGTGAGTCTTCAAGGAATTGAGCTCCACCCTATTTATGTTAGGCTTGTCGGTCACTCTGTATTTATGATCTTGAGGATAGTCAGGATGCAGGTGCCTAGGGTAGATCTACAACTAATGAGATGGTGATGATAAATTCCCTCTTGAATGACACATTCAACCTTGATAGTCAGGTAAATATCAAAAAGTTCATTTAATTTAATTTATTAAATTTTATTTTTGAAATGCAAGATTAACTAAATTAGTTGAATGATTATAATGCAATTTTATGGTCATATTGTTCACTCTATTTTTAGTGGTCCTCCACCTCCCTCTACTACAAAGGTATGTAACTAGTAAAGAATTATAAATATTATACATGTATAGATAAATTTTATATGAATGATATTCTTATATCTCATTTTTTTTATTGAATAGGTTAATCTTGGACCTTCGACGGAAACACCTAGGAGTGGA
The DNA here is from genome assembly GCA_007258455.2 of Sequoia sempervirens. NCBI lineage: Eukaryota > Viridiplantae > Streptophyta > Pinopsida > Cupressales > Cupressaceae > Sequoia > Sequoia sempervirens. Next base: position 4,626 of record VDFB02240868.1, read on the forward strand.
GGTGGTCATTGAAGTTTCACTCGGGTAATACAAAATATAATTTTTAATTTTAAGATAGAAAATTTGTATTTCATAATTGAATAATGTTTAATGACTTGAAGGCTCTAGATAGTTTGGAACTATGCTTTTTAATTTTTAACTAATTTGATTTCAAGTTGCTATGTACTTCATAATCCATGAATTTCATTTGTTCATGTTGTTGACCTCAAAAAATATAGGCTAGTGGTGTCAATTAGTTATCCACCTTCTATAGACCTCTTTATTGTATTACCTCTTGAGACCTCCATCGACCAAACCTAATTGTTCTATGTGATTATGTTATTTGCACAACTCTTCATCAAAACTTGTAATCAATTGTATAGGAAAAAATTTAATACCTAGGGCTAATTTGTATGATTTTGATCATTCAATCAATCCAATCCTATATGACATTGATCCACATACACGACTACGTAGAACATATATTCATCATGACACACATCAACTTCACTATCTTCATTAAATTCAACATGCATCCTATAGAGAAGATCATCCTATACAAAACAAAATCATATTCTCAAGTAAGTATTCTCTATGCAATGGTCAAATAAGCAATAATCTATCCATGATACAATAAATCCTAATAAATCCCCTTGTTATGTCATATTCACTATATTTTGGGATTCATAACTAGACTAAAACTAGCACAATAGTCCAATAACCACCTATTAAACTATGAAGCAATATATAGTTCAAGATGTACTCAAAATTTGTTGACTATGTCATACATTATAAGCCATGACTTGCATCATTCTTCTAGTTTTGGTAATTGATTAATGTTTTTTTTATTTTTAGATGATGCAAGTACACACTCCTCTTGATATTGATAGGACAGTGGAGCATGGTGTTACTACAGTAGTAGTGAGCTCGATGCCTTTGATCAAGGTATGAGGAAAATTATTAAATTTCAAATTACATTCATTTTTTTAGTTGTCTATTATTGAAAAATTAAATGACTATTCATTTGTAGTTTATTTTTTGTCTAGATGGTTGCTAAAGGGCTTCACAACACCAGAGCATGAGTGTGTCATTGGTGTGAATGAGGAGAGAGATCATTTGGTTGTGGTAAGTGATTATTTTGTTAAATATTTCATTTTATATAATGTAATTTCTATATATTAATGGCTATATTTTTTATTGTAATAGGTGTGGCTCCATGAAGAATTAAATAGGAAGTCTAGTGAATGAATTCAAAGTAGACCACCATCATATGCATCTCCATCCGCTCGATGATCAAAGGTCGCTTGTGATTTGTTTCCTTCATTTGGAGGGAAATGACTAGTTATTACTAGGGTCCTTTGTTGTCTTCCTATATGGTATCTTTGAACATATATTTTATATTGCATATATATGACATTGTATTCCCCTATGAAATTATTGTAAGCCTGCATGGATTTTTTGTATATATGTTATACTTATATCGACATATATTGATGTATGCCTATATGGCTTTTTGGTTAATACATATCTTTTTAATTGATGGTGTCCATATTTGTATTATAAATGATTATTTAAATAAATGAATAAATATTTGACATAACTATAAATGATTAAAATGTTATTCCAATCCATTCTTACAAGAATTTTCCTATATTACTTCCTTACAATAAACAAAGTGCTTCAAAACATGCTAAGATGTTTATCTCTCAAGCATGTAATGAAAACACAAGGAAAAAGAGCTAATTAAAGTATATTTTTAGATTTAAGGTTTTTGATAATAATATGTTGCCTCCATTATACAATGACAAGATTCAATTGATATTTATAGATAGTTTACTTAAAATATTTAAAATCCAAGTGTATTCCATGCTTCATAACTTATGTTTAGATTTATATATTATTGTTTGTAAGAATTATCACACTTTTTTGAATAATATGATTTTTATCATTCATTCCTAATATTTTGGTGCATTGATAAAATGAAGATGATGAGGATGTGAATATTTTTATCATGATGTACCTTTACCTTTTTAGTTTCCCATTTGTATTTTATGTTTTACCCTTTTTATTACCTTTTTATGGTGATATTCACACTCATTTCACCTATATTTGTTGGTTAGTTATTATCATTCCTATAGGTCACTATGTGTTTGTGGTTTTGGATGCCATATTTTTGGCATATAGTTATGGAATCAAATTTTATTCAAGACAAAGTACAAACAATTTATGCTATGATTCCAATAATTTTATTCAAGTATATTCAAGTAACCATCCATTCAAGTACCCGTCCTCTAGTTGACCAATCACTACTTCAAATTTATATAGGTATTTTCCATGCCCATACTTTCCTTTATCTCAAAAAAATGCATTAGTGGCTGTCATAATAGTGGTTTACACCCTAGAGGAACAAATTTTAATGAAATCACATATTTTTAGAAAATATAAGATTTATCCTTAAAAGTTCCATTTTAAGGATTCCAATTGAAGAGGGTTTGATCAAATCACCTTATATCAAACCCCTTGGATAGAACCTTGCTAGTTTTAAACCATACCTATAAATGCGTCTCCTTTACACCTATCAAAATGTTGATAAAAAATCACTTTTGATTTAGCTTTTGGGGGATCAAATGAATTCATTTAAAATTTATTTCAAATGATTATGGTATTCCTTAGAACAAGCTATCCAATGAATATAATTTTAATATGTTTTGGTTTTGTTATGTATTTGTTTTTTAAGTTTTATTAAAGCATAGGTTTTTCATCGAAAATGAATTTCTTTGTTCTTCACATGTGGAAAAATAGAAGATTATCAAAAAAATTGAAAATATGAGTGCACGAATATTGAAGTCCTTGATCCAACAAAAAAATAAAATAAAATTTTGACATATACAAAAAAAGTTACCGTATACCTGGCCGGCTTGTGTCTAAATTGTAATTTGTTTGACTTTGAAACTTGATTAAGGAAAAAATATTCAATAAAAACTATCTAACCAAGTGGAAGCACTAGATATCGAGTTACAAATCTAAATTTGAAAGAATTAGAATTTTATCCTTCATGAAAAAACATTATGCATTATCACGATTGATAGTCACTTTTTAAAAATGTTGTTTTTGAAAAAAAATCAATTTTTGTGGGAGATGGAAAAAGAAGTGGAATTTGATTCAAGAATTTTAAAAATATTTTTTAGAATGTGACAAAATTTGATGAGACTCTAGTTTGCACCATCTTCAAATTCCTCACGCTTTAGTAAGCTATAGGTGCAGAATGCTTGAAGATTGGGGCTTAAAAATAATAATTTCCTGTCGGTTGGCCAAAAAAATTGTAAACCACTATTATGGGATCACCTTATATTGACCAAAACATTTATGGATGCATTGAGTTCAATTAATAGAGGAGAGTAGTTCTTTGGTGTAGATCATTTAGTCATAATATTATAAAGACACCTACATTGACCAAGAATTATTTAGTGAACTTATTCTATAGCCACCCCAATGTGTTGGAATTGTCAGCTTACCCCCACAAGATGAAGAATGTAAACAATGCCTCTAACAAATTTTTACTAAAAACAATTGACACTTTTTGGAACCTCTGAAATATTGTCGCCGCAATGGAATGACTTGGATATATTAAAAAATAAGAGATTTTATTGTAGAGAGACCCTATGTGACCTTATATAATTAGAGAGAATGTTTCTAAGTTCCACTATTTTTTATTAACAACTTGTCAAAGTTTTCCACTTTTGGCACTTAGGGCTCTTAAGACAAAGCATCAGTACAATGTAGCTTGGAATGATCTGGTGTGATTGGGTACAAAATAGCACCTTTCCTACCATAAATCCACTCACCCTAACATGTTGGAACTATAGATTTGGCTGCACAATGACTACAACAATTTATTAGGCTATCTTGCAACTTTCTTTTGAATGCAACTAGCACTTTTTCCATCAACTAAAAACTTGTTACCATGGGAAAATGGATTGGATATATGAATAACTAAGAGAGGTTATTGTAGAGGGACCCTAAATGACCCTATAAATTCAAATAGAATGGTTGTAAGTGCCATGATTTATGAGAAAGAGCTCTTCAAAGTTTGTTGATTTTCCCACTTTGGTCTCTTAAGAGAAATTTTGTTGATGCAATGTAGCCTGGAATGTCCTAGCATGCTAGGGTATGAAACATGACCTTTAATAGCATAAAACTACCCATTTGGACATGTTGGAATAGTCTATTTGGTTGCACAATGAAGAGAAAAAAATTACACCACCTTGCAACTTTCTCTTCAATACATTTGATACTTTTTCCATCAACTAAAAACTTGTCACCATAGGTAAATGGATTGGAGATATGAAAAAATGAGATAGGTTATTATAGAGGGACCATACATGACCCTATACCTTTAGAGAGATGGTTGTAAGTGCCACAGTTTCCAAGAAAGAGCTTGTTAAAGTTTTTTGTTTTTTTGCACTTTGGTTTCTTAAGAGAAATCTTTGGTGGAATGTAGCCTATAATTTTTCAGCTTGATAAGGTTCAGAACATGACCTTTCCATGCATAAACCTACCCATATGGATGTTTTGGAATTTTTTTAGTTTGGGCACACAATGAATAGAACAAAAATTATGCCACCTTGCAACTTTCTCTTCAATGCATTTGACACTTTTTCCATCAACTAAAAACTTGTCACCATGGGTAAATGGATTTGTATATATGAAAAAATGAGAGAGTTTATTATAGAGGGGCCCTACATGAACCTGTACCTTTAGAAATTTTTTTTGTAAGTGTCATAGTCTCCTAGAAAAAGCTCATCAAAGTTTTCTATTTTTTCACTTTGGTGTCTTAAGAGAAATCATTGGTACAATGTAGCTTGGAACATTTCAGCATGTTGGGGTAAAAAACATGACTATTCCTAGCATAAACCTACCCATATGGATGTGTTTGAACTATGGGTTTGGTCATATGATGAACATAACAAAAATTATACCACCTTGCAACTTTACACTACATGCATCTAACACTTTTTCTATTAACTGGAAAATTTTCACCATGGGAAAATGCATTAGAGATATGAAAAATTGAGAGGTTATTGTAGAGGGACCCCATTTGACCTTATACATTTAGAGTGAATGGTTGTAAGTATCATGGTTTCCAAGAAAGAGCTCATCAAAGTTTGCCACTTTTTGGCACTTAGAGCTCTTATGGGAAATTGTCGATATAATGTAGCCTAGAATGATTTGCCATGTTGGGGTGTGAAAAATGACCTTATTTAGTATAAAACCTCCCACTTGGATGTGTTGGATCTATCAGTTAGGTCACATGAAGAATTGAATGAAAATTATGCCACCTTGCAACATTACATTGCATGCATAGAGGCATCACACAAAAGGAAAAATCATGATCAAAGGACAACATTGAAGAAGGGTTATTCATCATAGAGGGTAGCATCTTATAATCATGTTCATGACTTCATATGAAATTCATGAGATTTTTGCCCCTTTAATGACTATAATCATGCATAACTCATAAAAAAATGATTGAAGTCATAGGTACTAATAATACTTATGAGGAGGAAGAATAAAATATAGGTTAGCGATATGGATCACTCAAGGATACATTTAATAAGGAGAATTGATTGAATAAACACCATATAAATGATGCACATTTCTATACCACTGATGTAAAACACATTTTTTTGATGTAATGTAGTTGTATATGCTCTATGTTTCTTTTTGTAAAATGGAATCATGATGAGCCAAAAATTCATGGGGTTATGATTGAGTTGGCCCCAATGGTAGCTACAAGCATGAAGCCATGTAAAAATTGAGTCTAAGTTTTAGTTTTAGTCTAAGGTGGATATATAAAAATGTAACCAAGTTGCACGCCAATGAAAGCATGCAAGTTGTAGATGTAATTCATGGTGTATATGGTTCTCATGGAGTTGGAATTGACGTGGCCTCCATAATTTATACCTGTATGAAGTAATGTAAAATCTTGAAGTTAAAATCATGCTATACAAGTATGAAGTAATATTAAAAATTAAGCATGAAATAATGATGTGTAGGTTTTCTATGGATTTGGAAGCAATGCAACACCCATAATCTATATTATCACAAAATTATATGTAAATGGAATAGGGATTATACACCCCTCAAATTGAGTGTGCACATCATTATAGATTCACCAGTAAGCCATAAGCCATAAGACAAGGAGGGAAAACAAGGAAGATGATAGGTATATTGGTCAAGGAGGACAATAGTCAAGGGGATAAAGGAGGGAATCTTTAAAGGAGGATAGTTCAATTGTATCACTAATATGAATGTCTAAGAATTAGTGGCCATGACACAATGAGGGGCAATAAGGAAGATGGCAGGGGGTAAGGAGACTAAAATCAATGCAATCACCTTGGTTAAAGTATAACAATTGTCAAAGGGAAGATAAAGCATGACCAAGTAATATATTGAGAAGGGAATTGTGACCATGATCATATTATAGGATAAATACACTAGATCCATATGGATATGAGGCATATTTGATCCACTAAGCCATGATCCCAATGGGATGGTATTCAAAAGCATAAAATAAAATAAAATATTAAACTAAACATGAAAGCTTGAAAGAAACCTATTCTAAGACCTTGAATCTTATCCCATTGGGTGAGTGGTGTCACATTGGTGTGGAATAGCAACCCTTTCTCAATCCCTTGGATGATATGAGCTTGATCCAATCAATTTTATTGAAGAGAATCGATGAAACCAATGAGATATAAATAAAACATGATATAAAACTAGTTTAACTTAATGAGAATTCTTGATAAAATGGATACAATATATGCTGGTTGTAAAAAAAGTTCAAAGATACAACCCATAATTACGAATTTATGCTAAAATGTATGCCAACTAAGTTACAATGGAAGCCATTAATGGATTCTTAAGTTAAAGATGGATGAATACTAAACTAAGATGCTAAAAGTGCTTAATATGGATGCAAGTGAGTATGAATTTCAAAAACACAAGTTTACTATCAAAAGATGGATCCATTTGTCTCCAAATAGTGCTTTAATTATAGGAAAGCAAATAAAAAATCAATGGATGAGATTGATTTGATGAAAAAGGAGGGTAATTCTTAGATCAAGGATTCTCATCAATGGATGAAAATCAAAGATCACATGGATCAAGGAAAGATCAAGGGTTAAGAATGATTCAAACAAGCACACTTTGTAACAAATTTGAAATTTTGTTACAAAGTTTGTTTGAAAGAAATCATTCCAATTTTGGAGCCATATAGGAGAATATTCCTTTGGAATATTCCCTATGCAAGTGGGTGGAGGGAAATTAGCAATTTAGTTAATTTAAAACTAAATTTGAATGTGCAAGTTGAAGAAATTTGAATGAGTGCACAAGAGGGAATATTCCATGAGAATATTCTCTTTTGGAGGAATGTGCAAAGGAAGAATATTGCCAAGGAATATTCCCTTGAAAATGGGAGAGTTAGAATTAATTTGTAAGTTGATAATTAAAAAAAAGTTTCAATTATGCAAATTAGAGGAATTTAGGATATCAATTAAATAATTAACTTATTTAATGAAAAGAGATGAAAATGAAACTTAATTAAATAACCAATATTATTTAATTTAAATGAGATGACTTAGGGTGTTGAAATTAATATTTTGATTTATCCAATTTAATAGGATGAAAGGTTAGCATGAAAGGGGTAGGAATTAACCTGATTAGATTAATCATATTAATAGATGAAAATGATGTATTTGATAAGGAGGAGGTATTTTCCATAACGTGCCAAATTATGATACTGCTATTAGGATTCAACTGTGTAGTTTTCGAGTTAAACTCATTGCTATCAAGATTCAATGATATATTTAATTAAATAACTAGGTTTATTTAATCAAATAAGCGAAGACAAGATGAAATTTAGGATGAAATGACGTTAATATATCAGATTCAAGTGTGTATATGATTTACGACATTTTTAAGTGTCTACATTTTTCCCTTCTTTGAAGTGAGGTACATGCTACATTGGTTCAAAGGCTGACTCTTTTTTCAAATTAAAACTACTGCTTAGATCCAAAAAAATAATTCTGATTTTTTGGATGCCCCACTATTGCCCCAATAGGAGGAAATAAGTTGGTACCCTACCCCTTAGAGATCAGGTAGAAAATTTGAATTTTGGGTTGATTTCTTGACAAAGATTCAAGATCAGTTCAACTCAAAGAGGACTAGAAAGCACAAATGTTTGATGTAGACAAATTTGATGTTGTATAGAAAATCATTGGCCATGGGTAGCCTCATGTACATTTTGATATATCACACAGATTTGATACTTAGATATAATTGTTAGTAAAGATACAAGAATAAGAAGAGTAAGATGAATGGATTAACCGTTGATTTTGAGATTGATTCAAAAGTCCAACAAGTCCATGATGCATCAATACTTTATTATATATGGTGATGATATTGATGATTTGCTCATATATTGGGATTGGTATTTTTTGTCATTCCTTATGTTTGATATAGAAAATAGACATGATAGATCAAGGTATTGATAACTAGGATGGTGTTCTATCTAATGCGATGGAATTTGACTCTACAAATAGATAGGATAGTTCTTGTTCACACCTTGGCATTTGGAAACATTGTTAGAATGTAGCTTAGAAGTTTAGAATATATCATACCAAAGCATACACAATAGTCTACAATCTACTCCAAATGACTTCCCTACACACAATAAAGCAAGTATGCACCAAGATTATTTTACAAGAATACCCCACAAGCACAACAAATAGAAGATAATGATTTATGCCCCGTTCCTTTCTCTCTAAATCATTTAGACATCATTGAGAGGTCCTTGGAATGGGTCAACAAGATAAATCATAAGACAATATCAAAATGAACAAACAATCAATGTTATCTATATCTCTTGCCAAAAGGTGTGTTTTGTTCTAGGATAAATATCCAAAGTGATTTCCAATAACAATACCCATTGTAGGAAGGATGCATCCTAGGATGTTTTATCAGATGTTGGTGGGTTGATAAGTTGTTTGAAAGGCCGTTGATATAATGTTTGATTGACATGTGTGATAATGATCAAGAGACTGATTTTTTCATTTAAAGGTGCTACTTTTGCTAATTTTTGTACTTGTTTTCCGCTGGTGCTACCAAAGGGTGAGGGTGTTGATCGATTTATTATGGATGGAAGTTTATTGCGGGTGAAAGAAAAATGGGATGGATGGTTTTGATTTTTTTGAATATTCCCCTAACATTTTGCATTTTGGAAAAACGTTTTGAGGCTATTTTGGTTTTTGAATGTTTATGTGGATTTTTGGTTTTCAATTATTTTGAGGTTGTTTAGGGTTTTCCAAGGTTTTCCAAATTTTTTCGTGTTTTTCTAAGTTTTCAAATGTTTTTGGAATTTTCTAAGTTAAATTTCGACCAAGAATCTAATTTAACAAACTATCCTAGGGGCTTCAGGGGCTTATCAAAGATGAGCCTTCCCTATGTTATACACAGAGAGACCATGTAGTTCGACTGACTTGATTATTGATGATGAAAAATAATAGTTGATGGATGGTCAGTCTATTATGACAGATTGCTAACCTAAAGTGTCTCAGGGGCACATCAATGATGGCCTTGCCTACGTTCAAGTTCAGAGACAATTCAAAAGACACTTTGACTTTAATTATAAATTTTATTTAATTTTGGATTTCCGAGGAATAGGGGTTTTAAAAATTCCTCAAAGAGAGTCAAATAATACTTTTAAAAAATGTTCTCCCTTCTAAAGAGAGTTTTTCTATTTATTCTTTTTAAAAAAATTCCAAGAGAATCAAATAATATTTTTTAAAAACATTGTCCCATCCTAAAAGTTCTTATGGATATATAAAAGTTTTGAGAGAATCAAATAATATTTTAAAAAAAAAATTCTCATCTTAAATGTTCTCATGAATATATAAAAGTTTTGTCATGGATATTGGTGATATTTTGCAGAGTGAGTGAGAGGGGTTAGTTTTGGAGAGTGAATTGGAGAGGTTGATTTTGGTTTATATATTTGTGTTTATTATTATTATTATTTTTGTAATAGTTTAGTTTAGGTTTTTAATTTTCTTTATATTTATTATGA
>VDFB02240869.1:0-15551 GCA_007258455.2 Sequoia sempervirens
TGGTATCCTCTTTGAAAAGTGGCTTGTAATGTTGCGTCAAATTGGTTTGATGTGGTGAATGTTGGTGGTGGTGGATTTGGAATGGCGTTTGTGGTGGTGGTGAATGGCGATGTTGTGTTGATTATTTGGTTGGTGGATGGTGTTGTCATGTTGATTGCATGATTGGTGGATGGCGTTGTTGATGTAGTAAGTGGCATCGTTGATGTGATTCTGGCCCTTGAGAGACCATGCTTTGCAATGTTTTAGGGGTGTTTGATGATGTTGCCATTGCTTGTGTGTTTGTCATTTGTTGTTGTGATGTCAACTATAATTTTTGAGCGTTTGGCAAGATGTTTTGATTGATGGTTGGGATGTATGTTTGATGGATACTCGGTAGAGGGGGAAGCCCTAAACCAAGGAGTGGTGTTGATGACAATGGTGATGGTGGGAGAGGTGGAAATGTAAGGGGGTGAATCCTTGCGAAAGTGTTGTGGTGTTGAAAATGCCCCCTTGTCTGAATATGTCTCCCTCCTCTTGTGAATTTGTGAGAAGAGGTGTTTGTGGTGCTCCGTGAAAAGATGTTGATGATAGGTCATAATGTAAAGTGAGAGGAACATTTTGGTGTGATGGATTATGGAGGATGTTTTGTTCCACTGTGATGTTTGCGTCCAAGTTTTGGTTATTCACAAGGGGATGTGATTGAAGTTCATTGAGGAATGTGTTTCCCTTGTTAATGTTGGGTTGAGTTGGAGCAAATGATGTGATTTGCGGGATATTTTTCATGATGTTTTGAGATGGAGGTGTAGATGAAATGGGGGGCATGGATGAAATTGGTGGAAAAGATGTCTCTACTATAGTGGTCACATCAAAATCGAAGGCAACAGCCTTGTTTTGCTAGTTCAAGCATGTACAACGAAGGTTGAGTCTCATCATGATGTTGATGATTCTATGGTTGTCCAGATTTTGGAGCATTTCAGCTATTTCTTCGTGAGACATTCCAAAGGTGGGGTCCTCCCCTTGATTTTCTTCTTGTGGGTTTTGTGATGATGAGGGGATCAATGGATTGCTTGATTCTGCGAGATTCATTTCTGCGTTTGTTTGGCTAAGGTCACTTGAAGTGGGAGTTTCTTTGTGGGCTTCCATACTCTTCTTGTATTGAGATCTCGTTAGAACCATAAAACAAGGATCAATCTTCGAGAATATGGGAGATGAATCTCTTGATTCCTTGGATTAATCTCTATTTTATGTCCCTAAAGTGAAAGTTTTAGGATGATTTTTAGGATCAAATGTGATGATGATAAGATGGTGATGTTTAAAGATGGATGTTATGGATGTTTTTTGGCTTTTGATAAATCTTGAATGAAATGCTAGGACTTTGGATTTTTGATTGGTTTGATGTTTGGATTTTGAGATTTTGTCCTTGATCTTGATTTGGATTTTGATTTTGATTTTGAACAAAAAAACCCTAAGATGTTTGATAATGATCTAAAGGATAGTTGTGTTCAAAGGATGATGATTTGGATATGTGTGAGGAGAAGGATGTATCTACCCACACCTAACCAAACAAGATGATTATTTCACTAAGTATATGGAGAAGGATTCATCTACATACACTAAGCTAGACAAGATGATTTAGATGTCTTTGACTAAGGATATGCAAAAGGATGCATTTACACATTCCTAGCCAAAGGTGTTTTGATAAATGTTTTCAAGGACTTGGTCTCAATGAGTTTGGATGATTGCTTGATTTTGTCATAAAGCCTAGCACTTCAAGGATGATTTCAAGGTTTTTCACAAAATGATTTGTGAGATGAATTTGATGTTTTGAAAGATGGATGAAAGAGGTTTGATTTGTTTTGATCCTTAGATGAACCTAAAAAGACCACTTTGTTTTCCTAGACCTAGGTATTGAAGAGCATGCATATGCTTCCTAAAGACCTTTGTAACCAAGGAATGATTTGAACATTTTGGATTTCCAATCAATGATTTGTGCTTTTTTGGGATTTGGAGTCTTCAACACACATGAAAGTTCATTTTTCTTAGCTTTGCTTAATTGATTTATTTTACCAAAACACTCTCTTTGATTAAATTTTCAAACTAAGATGTCCAATGTCTTAATTTCTTTAAACCCCACAAGATATTTTATGTGGAAATTCAATGAACTTAAGGCAAAGGGTTTTCTATTGTTTACTCAAGAAGACAAATTGAGGTATAATCAATGCTTGGAACCTCTGACGTGTGAATGCGAGGGAAAGCAATAACATATGGATTGAGTCAATGATATTTGTCTTAAGAGGGTTGATTTTTGAAGTCCATGTTGAATGTTTGTTTGCAAAATGTTTTTCGAATACAACTGTGTTTTCAAACGAAAGAATAATTACAAGCCCTATGGATGTAGCAAAGACAATGTGGTTGGATTCCCACTTGGACGAAGTCGGCTACACTTATCTCTAAGCCCGGATGGTTAGATGCTTGGCCACTAAGCTCCACCTCGCTGGCTCATTATCAATCAGGTGGCCATATCAACACCTTGAAACTCCCATATGGCATGCTTTCCATCTCTACTAGAGAGGCATGAGGCCGTGGGGGTGGCCCAGTGACGACGTTCTTTATAAACAGTAGATTAAGGATTTTTACAGAAAATTCTAGCACATGGGTTCTAGTAAGGACTTTCCGTTAAAGTAGGAGTTGACCCAGCGTGGCAAGAGTCCCTTTCAGATCCATCTTGTCGAGTCAACCGCATGATATTGGAGTTTCTTCCAATATCCACATTTATATCCCGGCTGGAAATACTCTTTGGTTCAGAGTGTTACCAATTGAGTCATTCCCTTGGGTGATTACTTTTTCCCACAAGGTGGGCCCTCTAAGATAAACAAAAGCAAGCAAAGACACAATCTGTAACTCGATCGATCTTTGATGGCACAAAGAAAGAGAATGTACGCGAAAATGCCCCTACTCACACTCGCACAAGATGTTCAATTTTTAAACCCAAATTGAAGTGTTTCAAAGCAATAAAATGTATTTTGAGTGTTTCTCTTGCACCCTAGATCGCACGAAGCGCAAGGGGAGAGGATACGCAGTCAAAAGACAAAATCACACAAATCAAGCACTTGTTCGTTTTATACCCTTCAAAGCAATTGTGAGTTCGTTTTAAGCACCAAAATGAAGTGTGAGTTTTGCTTGTCCAATTTTTAGCCAAAAACGAAATCTAGTAAGTTTGTCCTAAGATTCCTTTTAAGCCCTTTGCAATGAAAATCAAATTGTTCATTTTAGACCCAAATGAAAATTAGTGTTCTAAAACGAAAAGATAAAGAACTTCGTGAAGTAGTGTTGATCAACACTTAAAGTGTTAAAAAACACATTGTGTTTTCAAAAAAAATCATCCCTCCTTTCGTTTTCGTTTGATAGCCTCCTCCTTCGCTTTGTACTTTTCACTTGCCTTTGTTCGCTTTTGGTACCTTCATTGTTCGTTTGTACCTATAAACATTACAAAATAAAGTATTAAAATAAATTTATTATAAGAAATTAATTGAAATATTTAAAAGATAAATCATAACTCCTCCAAATAACATTTGGGCTCTATAATGTTAGCTTACTCAAGTAACAAAGAAATGACAAAATAAAATCATCACTTAATACTTAAGATAGCCAAGTTAAATCTGCACAAGTGTTTAAATAACTCCTTATTGACTTCAAAAACAATTGATGTCAGCCCTATCATTAGATTTCCTTTAAAATGATAGCTATGTTGAAGAGATATTGATTTAGAAAACTCATTTTGTTAACCACAAAGTAATGTACCAAAAGGTGTTGCATCAAAATTTCACATCCATAATACATTAGCATTAACTTATGTGTTTGTTGAAATATCAAAAGATCATAATGTAGTCCTTATCAAAAAGCATAGTAAGTCAAACATATTACTGTTTGCGCCACCATCAATATCTTGCCTTAGCAAGTCAAACATACCACTGTCTGCACATTAATGCTTCAACGCATGCTGGATTCTATGATATTCATGCCGCGGGTTGATAGTTTAGTAGAGATTTGTTTTAGATAGGACATTCATATGCATACACATCCAAAGTAACTTGCATATCCCTCATTAAAGATGAAAATACCAAAGCATTGGCTGTCCATTCACTGCAAGAAAACAACAAAATAGAAATCCCTGTTCAAAAGGCAATGATGACTACGCCTGAAATCGTGGTACTCCCATATCGCCTTGTGAGTTGCAATTCTTTCTTTTCTTTCCTAGTGCAGAGTTATTTGTCACCAACTTCTTACTGAAGCACCATAAAGTCTCCATTGGTAGGCACGTATGCCATCATCAAAGAGCCACTTGAGCTGAACCTGATATCATTCACCCAAGAAAAGAGACTGTCGTTATCATAGTCTATGGTTCTGCGCACAAACATGCTTCCTTCGGCTAGAAATAATACACTTCATTAACTTCAATGCATTTACTACGATGGTGACTTAAAAATAGCATTCGCAGATTAGAACTTTTCAAGCAAAATGGAAATGCGAAGCTGAATTCAACAAGATTTGGTGTGTTAAAACTGTCTTTAAATAAATGCGTTTGGCTAAAGATAGAAAAACTGAGCCTAAGGAACTTGAGAGTTCTTTAACTGAATGCAAGTGGCAGGTATAAATATTAGCCAGCGACTTAAAGTTGGATATCTCGCCTACATGAGTTCGGACTTAGCTAGGAAGTAAGTATGAAAGCTTAGCCAGTGAATCAATTTGAAATACTAAGAAGGTGCATGGTTTGTCTATCATAATGGCTGAAAGGAAATTTAAACCAAATGCAAGGTATGCGCACTGTAGCTGTAAGGCAGATTTTCAACAGTCTTTGTCAGCTTTATGCAAATAAAATCCCCCACGTAAAAAAAAGAGATAAAATGGAGCTTTTTGAAAGACAGTAGGCATGTAGTACGTCGAAGTTATGCTTGCAGTTGGAAGTGCTATGACAGAATGTATAAATGCGTGCCAATCACAGACAGTAAATCGATGAATTTTTAAGGCGTAGAAGTTAATGACCATGCCATAAAAACAAGAATGTTTTGACAGTGATTACTACAGTGATTTAAATAAACTTAAAGACCAAGTTGAAGGAAAACAAATCTGCATTTCAAAGAGTCCACATAGCCTATTCTTTCCTTGGATATTATTGTGTAGTGAAGGCATGACGTGATCCATGAATAAATACCTTACTCCAAATGCTTGTTTATAGGAACAAAGTGCGACTGTTATAACCTAAAGTAGCTATTCTATCATAGGCTAAGATGATTACAAGAAATATTGTAACTAACAAACGCTAGAAGACTTGGTTACACAGGTTGATAGATCTTTGAAAGGGTGATAACATCGTGTACTTGTGGTTAGTATATAATATCAATGGTCTACATCATTATTTAATGAATACCACACTCTAAAACTATGAGAGGAGTAGCAAAAGAAAAGAGTGTTAAGCTCATTAGTGTTGCAGATTATCAGACAGAGTGATGACTTTTTCTTTTCACAATGAGAGTCAATGACAGTAGATGAAAACACATTAATCGTGTAAAACAATACCGTATCAAATATAAATAGGCATACTAAGGATAAAGTGACAGTATCAAGCTGTGTTTTCTACATGAAGAATGAAATGTAAAGGTTAGTGCCCTCCTTCTAGCGCCATATGTGAGCATGCTTTTCAAAATCTGCAAACACTAACTTCAAACAAGGGTTAGTACCTACAAATCCTTCAAAGTAAACTCCTATGAAATACATTGCAAATTCTTTCAAAAATGCAACAAATGATAATAGAAAGACTAAAGCATTATGAAAACAAAAGCAAGCTACCTATTCCATAGTTGGATTGGTGTCACATGTGCTAGTGACCCTTTCCCAATCCTTGATCAAAGCTCAAGATGATCAAATGCAAATGGAGATGATGGAGTGAAATGGACAAGATCCAATCTCAAATGAAGAGAGTAACCTTACATAAAATTGTGGATCCTATGAATGAGGATTAAGCCTTCTTTTATAGATTTTGTTGATGAGAGATTGGCCAAGATGGTGAATGTGGGACTAAAGATCCTCCAATGAGAAGATGACACTTGTCAAATGGTGAGTGGTCAATGGTTGTGCAAGATTTGGGAAGAGTGCCCATGAGAGGGAGAATTTGAATTCAAATTTGCAATAAATTTTGAGAGGGAGACAAGGAAAAAGAGCAATAAATGCCATGTTTGACTTGTCATGTTGAGGGAAAATGAGGTTTTTAATAAATCAATAAAATTGATTTATTGTGCAAGTGGATATATCTAGAGAATGCAAGTGGGGTGGGATTAGCATTAGATTTAATTAGGATTAATTAGCTAGGATGATGATTAAGCAGATTTGACCACTTTGACTTGATTTAGGGATTTAAATCAAATCAAAGGGAGATGAATAATGCTCTGAGATTTAATTAAATAAATGATTGATTTATTTAATCAAAGAGATGATGATAGGATCAAGTTTGATTTATTTGATTTAAGTTGATGAATTTACCCTGATGAATAGATGAGTGTGATTTTGATCAAATGCATAATGCTAATTTTGCGTGTCTACACATTTTATCAAAGAATTCACTGCCTTGTTGCTATGGCTAAAAGCCTAAAAAAGTACTTTCAAACAAGCTATGGATGCTTGGAAAAAATCTATCAAAGCATAATAGTAAGTAACAAGCTATGGTCTCATGGTTTTTTTCACGCGAAAATTAGTGTGATTTTATTCACATTTTTTTGCAGGTTATAAACACTTTTTTTTTGCCAATTTTGTTGTTTTAAATGACATTCAAGTTTATGGTATTTTTTTTGTTTATATGATCATATGTGATATTCTAATCCTAATTCATGCTTCTAGGTTGCATATATATATATTTTGTTTTTACATGTTTTTTGTACCAATGAACCCAAAATAAACTAAACCCCCCTCAAAATTTTTTTGGCCAAACCAGCATGTTTGGGTGAGAAAGAGGACTATGCCTAGCGTGAATATGCCTATTCAAACGCGTTGGAATAGTCAGTTTGGTCACACGAGTTGTAGAACGAAAGTTGCACCACTTTGCAACTTTCCACTACTTCCATTTGACACTTTTTCCATCAACTGAAATTTGGACACCACAGGAAAACCACTCCGAGATAATGAAAACTGAGAGAGGTTATTATAGAAGGGACCAACGCAATCCCATGGGATTAGACGAGAAGTTTCTAAGCATCATAGTGTGCAAGTAACCTCATGCTGAAGTTTGCAGCGATTTTTCCCTATGGACCCTTAAGGGATCGATCAGGTTCAACATAGCTCAGAGTGATTCCGCGTGTTTGGGTGCAAAAGAGGACCATGCCTAGTGTAAAAATGCATATTCAGATGCATTGGAATAGTTCGTTTGGTCACACGAGTTGCAAAACAAAAGTTGCACCACTTTGCAACTTACAACTACTTCCATTTGACACTTTTTTCATCAACTGAAACTTCGACACCATGGGAAAACCACTTCGAGATAATGTAAACTGAGAGAGGTTATTTTAGAGGGGCCCAATGCAATCCCATAGGATGAGACAAGAATTTTCTAAGAATCACGGTGTCTTATTAACCTCATGCTAAAGTTTGCAGTCATTTTGCCCTTTGGACCCTTAAGGGATCGATCCGGTTGAACGTAGTTCAGAGCGATTCCATGTGTTTGGGTGCGAAAGAGGACCATGCCTAGCATTAAAATGCCTATTTGGACGCATTGGAATAGTCCGTTTGGTCACACGAGTTGCAGAACGAAAGCTGCACCACTTGGCAACTTTTCACTACTTCCATTTGACACTTTTTCCATCAACTGAAATATGGACACCACGGAAAAACCACTCTGAGATAACGAAAACTGAGAGAGGTTATTATAGAGGGGCCCAACACGATCCCATAGGATTAGATGGGAAGTTTCTAAGAATCACGATGTCTGAGTAACCTCATGCTAAAGTTTGCAGGTATTTTTCCCTTTGGACCCTTAAGGGACTGATCCAGTTGAACGTAGCTCGGAGCGATTCCGCATGTTTGGGTGTGAAAGAGGACCATGCCTAGCGTAAAAATGCCTATTCAGATGCATTGGAACAGTCTGTTTGGTCACACGAGTTGCAGAACGAAAATTGCACCACTTTGCAACTTTCCACTGCTTCCATTTGACACTTTTTCCATCAACTGAAAACTGGAGACTACGGGAAAACCACTCCGAGATAAAAACTGAGAGAGGTTATTGTAGAGGCACACAACACAATCTCATAGGATCAGATGGGAAGTTTCTAAGCATCACGGTGTCTGAGTAACCTCATGCTGAAGCTTGCAGGCGTTTTTCCCTTTCGACCCTTAAGGGATCGATCTAGTTGAACATAGCTCGGAGCGATTCCGCGTGTTTGGGTGTGAAAGAGGACCATGCCTAGCATAAAAATTTCTATTCAAACATGTTGGAATAGTTCGTTTGGTCACACGAGTTGCAGAACGAAAATTGCACCACTTTGCAACTTTCAACTGCTTCCATTTGACACTTTTCCATCAACTGAAAGCTGGAGACTATGGGAAAACCACTCCGAGATAACAAAAACTGAGAGAGGTTATTGTAGAGGGGCCCAATGCAATCCCATAGGATTAGATGGTAAGTTTCTAAGCATCACGGTGTCCGAGTAACCTCATGTTGAAGTTTGCAGGCATTTTTCCCTTTGGACGCTTAAGGGATCGATTCGGTTGAACGTAGCTCAGAGCGATTCCGTGTGTTTGGGTGTGAAAGAGGACCATGCCTAGTATAAAAATTCCTATTTAGATGTGTTGGAATAGTTCATTTGGTCACATGAGTTGCAGAACGAAAATTGCACCACTTTGCAACTTTCCATTGCTTCCATTTGACACTTTTTCCATCAACTGAAAACTAGAGACTACGGGAAAACCACTCTGAGATAATGAAAACCGAGAGAGGTTATTGTAGATGGGCCCAACATGATTCCATAGGATTAGATGGAATTTTTCTAAGCATCATGGTGTCCGAGTAACCTCATGCTGAAGTTTGTAGGCATTTTTCCCTTTGGACCCTTAAGGGATCGATCTGGTTGAACGTAGCTCAGAGCGATTCTGCGTGTTTGGGTGTGAAAGAGGACCATTCCTAGTGTAAACATGCCTATTACATGATAAATGGTCTATAAAACCCTTATTTAACACATATAACCCTAAAACACTTAAATTACAAGGTTCACCACATGAATCCCCTTATTGATCAACTTCTTTACATCATGAGTCAATTGACCTAATACATACAAAATGGTATTGAATCCTTATTACATGAAATAGAATGACCTCAAACCATCTAAGAACACCCTAAATGATCAAATGACCAAATAATAGAAACCACAAGGGTTCAAGTGTTGAAAAGATGGAGTTGGTGCTCCTGCTTTCAAAAGTATGATTGCCAACAACATACAATGTTCACAAGGCCTTTTTGAAGGAATATCAACCTCCTCAATCGACTACAACCACTTTTCAACTTCTTTTACAAGTGTGACCCTTCAACTTCTAAGTATTTGCAAAATGAAAACTTTTGGTTTGACAACATTACATTGTTATGTGCAACTTTTGACATATTGATGTAAATGACTCCATACCTAAACTAGCGACCTTATGATGGCCTCATTACATCATCTTGACCCTTACATTATAAATTTACATAAATTTTCACATTTAGGCCATTCAAGGCTTCATTACACCAAATTGACAACATGCTAACATGACATTGCAACCTCATATCCTACCAACCTAGATTGACTTAAAACACCATTGTGCATATACTTACAAATTAATCCAATGAACCATCCAGGTTTGCTCTACTCTTTAGTGTGTCAAGTATTGCCTCATGGTCAGACTCACGGACCTTCCACAAGGTCTTGTTCAAAGTTCTACCCCGATATTTGCTCAAACGAACATTGGATGCGACAACAAGGTTTGAGTAATGAAGAATCTTACGATGCATGTCAAATTCCTCAAACAACCAATGTTTAACACTCTTATGTGGGTACCTTCTCAGCCACGTTCCAATAACAACAACTAAGCCTGTAGGGTATTCAATGTTTTCTCCATCTATAATTGGGGATTCCAATTTCTTTTTTGCCTAAACACAACGACACAAGTAATAGTCTGTACCCTCTTTGTTGTCTTCATCTGCAATAACTGCATAAACATGCCCTGCATTTATATGTGCGGCATATCTCTTGAAATTAGTCAACATTATGAATACAGTACAAAGTAAGATAACAATATGGAATTTCAAATACTAAGCAAGTAGATATATTACCTGGTTGAACTAGATCTAATACATGGTCAAAGTCGACCGATGATTCCATCTGTGTTAGTTCCAATGCCATCAGAGGGTGATACGTGTGAAGTGGGCTAAGATAACTTGTCAACCATTTGTCAACCCACTCCCCTGACTCACAATCATTCCAGGCTTGCATTGTACATGAAGAAGAAAAGCATGCCATCTTACATGTATCGATGCTCCATGAACCTGCATTTGAGCTAAGCAAAGAGTGCAACTCACTTGATCCTGTTAGTGTACAACAATCCTCATATGGTGCAATGTTAGTATCATCCATCAACCAAAAAAATTTACAAACTGAAGACGTACCCTCATTACCTGGACCCATTGAACCATTACACCACTCGACGATTGATCTTGCATCTGTCAACTGTGCACTGTCTTTATACTTTAACTCTTCTCGTGCTAATGCTATTTTCAAGCATGCTCCTACACCGTCATGCTCCCCCTTTCCATGTCCTGCCTCACAAAATTTCCACATATGTTGAACATGTGTAGTGAGATGTATCCTGCACAACTAGTAGAACATGTGCGTGTTCTTGAACTGTGTTGCACAGTTATCTGACCATATTATATGTCTATCATATGATATGCCCCTCTAAGCCAAATGATTGTAGAACATCTAGAAGAAACCTTGTATGAACTCTGGAGAATGTGTGTGATCATCACTAATATAAAAGTGATACTCCCTCAATACCTTCCTTTTGTCCTCTGTACTTTCAGCTACATGTATGAATGCTATATGCACAAATATCGAAACCTGTGTGGAGTTGTAATACTATGACTGCACCTCATGCTGTGGTTGTAGAGTGTAGTTCTCTACAAAGTCAACTAGTGATACTATGCTGCTAAGTGGAAAGGTGTCCTTGCATATCTTGAATTGTGTTTCCAGCCATCGGGCTCTATGGGTATGCCTTGCATACTCATACACTAGATTCTCACGAAACATGGACATGAACTGATACACTAGAATCTTTTGAATAACCAACTCACACCTTTTTGCTTCAGACCCATCTTTTGTAGCATATGCCACTGTTTT
Source organism: Sequoia sempervirens (assembly GCA_007258455.2). Taxonomy (NCBI): domain Eukaryota; kingdom Viridiplantae; phylum Streptophyta; class Pinopsida; order Cupressales; family Cupressaceae; genus Sequoia; species Sequoia sempervirens. The sequence goes on from VDFB02240869.1 coordinate 11,388, forward strand.
ATACTTCCCAAACTCTACTAGTTTTTGTCCCACCTCATATGTGCTTTCCATATGTTGTTATACTAGCATTCATTGCAAGCCACCACAACACTTCCATGAACCATCCAAGCATGTTTGTCCTATAGAGATGTTGGCCATCCTCTATTTCACATAAAATTTTTGATAAAAACTCTCTTGAAGATTTTGGTGGGGCTTCTATGCCACAATCCTACAAAACCTCGTTAGTATGCAAATCTAAACATATAGAGCGATAAACATCATAATGGTTAGAGAATTCAATATGTAGTCTACAACAACAAGTAGTGTGTATGTGATTTATCTTGACATAAAAGGGTTTAATCATTTCAAAATATCTTTTAAAAATACTAATTTGAGGATAATCATTTTGGGAATTTATAGAAAAGAATGAGTTTGAGTATTATCCAAAAATGCTTTGGATGTGGCTCCACGGTTTTAGGCTACTGGTTATTTGTAGCTGATTAGAGAGATGGCCCTTGTATTTCTTCCAATAATCTTCAATTAGTGTTCTCAGTAAGCTGCTGGCATCTTTGTGTGGTAGTCTCTAGGAGATGCCCATAATTCATTTGAATCGGTCCCCTCAATTCTTTGCCACCTTTGAACGGCTTTTGATAAAAATTTTCTACTAATTCCCATTTGTTCACTTGTCTTTTTAATGAGATGAGATATCTTTGTTTGATAGCTTACCAAAGTTGATGTAATGACACATCGAGTGACATTACCATCCTTTGAGCATGAGGTCTTACCCGCACTCTCATAAGCATCAATTAGATTCTTCACAATAGTGTTTTCACTTGACGCATTCAATGTTTTCAACCCAAGAGTCTTCATGATGTTTTTGTACTTTAAACCCCGCATCATTTGAACAAATAGTTGACATCTTGCAGTCTCATTTAGCCTTTCAAAGAACATTTGCCAAATCTTATCAGCATATCTTCTACAAGTGCATTAAGATCTTACAGCCTACCATTAATGTTGCAAAATATCCTCATCAATATTAATCAAAACTTTGGCTTTCTATACAAAATTCTAGGTGTTGTTCTTATAGGTACATACATCTCAACATTAGCAATTTCATCAATATTTAATTGAGGTGGGCTAGATTGCGTACCTTTGATCGAGGTGGAATAGAAGACATACCTTGAGGTTCACATGGGGATGATGGCATACCTTGTTCCTCAACTCAGGAGTGATGATGTACTCTCAACCGGATGTGGTGGATGGTGTCCAACCATACTCACTTGTGGTAGATGGTGTCCCTCCATATTCGCTTGTGCTTAATGGTGTCCCTTCATATTCACTTGTGGTAGAGGGTGTGTCTCCAACTATGGTATCTACATCTCCACTAGCATGACTTTTGCATTGGTGCCTTTTGTGCTGCCAATTTATTTTCTCTTTTTGACGGTTGAGGTTCCTCTTCAACTGGCTTGTTTTCATCAATCGTTCCCAATTTCTGCTTTTCATGATATTCCCTCATCCATTTTTTCTCTTTATCTCTAATGGCTTGGAGTTGATCATCTATTAGTTTTTTCCTTTTAATAGTTTGTTTCTTCGGCATGACGAATAATTTTACCTATGCAAAAGTGCTAAGTTGTCAAATTAACTAATTGAAAGCTTTGGAAGCATAACTCAATGAAAGCTTTGGAAGCATACACAAAGAAAGTCAATGAAAGCTGGTTTGTATAACTGTTTGACAAAATAACTCAATGAAAGCTTTGGAAGCATACACAAGAAAGTCAGTTATTTAAATTTAACAAAATGCCTCAAAGAGATGTGGTTAAAATGTAATAGGAAAGTGTATCGAAGATTGTGTGATTTAAAATGTCCATTGACAGCGTAAGGTTGTAACATGACAAGCTGGTGTAGGAGCACCCACAAGGTCATGGGAATTCCTTCAAAAGGCTAATTTGTTCAATTTGTAATGTTCAAGTAAATATGATGAGTGAAGGTCATTAAATGATGAATTTCAATGTATTTGCACCATGAAATAGGTCACTAGGTGATATTATTGAAAAGTTTATTTTTATAAAAAAAGTTGTCAATTATTGTAAAAATGTAAAATTGCAAAAAAGCAGGAAGGTGAAGAGTCTTTTTTGTGGAAGGTAAAGGATGGGTTGATGAAGATGAAGAGGAAGTTATTTCAACTGATTTAGACACCTTTAAAAAGAATTGTAAGCTTGCGAAAGGAAGATATTTTATCCCAAAAATCCATAAAAATTAATAAAAAAACCTATGCTTAGTTATTTTGGAAAGCTTTTCTATTCTTGCTTTTAGGTTGCATAGTGATTCAAGTATTCTAAGATTTGATTCTTGTCAGGGAAAGATACTTCTTTCATTCTTGAAAGTTGTAGGAATTGTAATTCAAATAATCAATCTAATTTGAACTTAGTTTCCTAAGTCTCGGTCTGTGGTTTCCTTAGAATTGTTTTGAGAGTCTAAAAAGTGATTCTAAGCCATTCAACCGATGTAGGGCTAGTAGGTTGGTGGAATGGATCATATTTAGTGTCTTTTCAATGTGAAGATGTGTGTGGCAGGGGTAAATAGAAATAAGAAGTCGGGATACTGTTGCATGAACAAAATTCTGAATTTTCTCATTAAAAAAAATGGTGTTTTCAAGTAGGGTTTGAGGAAACAACATGTAGAGGAGCTTAGAAATAATTTCAAAATAATTTACAGACATAATGAAGCATGTTTTAATTGTTGGGCGGAGTATAAACTTTTATAAAATTTTATAGTATGTTGAAATAAATGTTCTACTCTGTTTTGTGAAATAAGTGTATAAACTTTTATAGTATGTTGAAAAGGATCAAAATAGGCCTGAGAATCTGTATTGGGATTGTGTAAATTCTTTATGATAGAAAAGGAATCACCCGATTAGATGGAATGTTGGCCTCCTAGAGATATTTGGCATTGTTTGCTAAAAACAAAGAATATGTAGAATTAGCGAAAGGAATGTTGCTAAGTGCTTGGGAGCAGTCTCATTTGTGATGCCACAGTTGTGTCTATGGTTGGTAATGTTTTGAAGGTAGATTGTGAAAGATTTGATGATTTGGGCATATGTTTCCAATATATGGCAATGGTTTCTTGAATGCAAAGTAGTCAGAGTGTGTCTATACTGATATATTGGAATATTACAAACAAAACATGATGAAATTGGTATCTTAAAGGTCTAGTGACAGTGTTAAACTAATGCTGCTTGTTGTTGTTACAAATGGTGTTTTAAGTGAAGATAGGATGATGGATGTGTTGATTTGAGCAAAGATATCTTAAATGGCTGGGATGATGTTTGATTGCAAGTCTAGGGAACAGAGGTGTTTGATTGTTTTTGCCTTGAAGGGGTAAGTTGAGTTGATGAGTGATTGTTGTATTGTTTATGACAAGAACAAAGTTGAAAGTTGATTCTAAAAATGGTTTGCTATATGGAGATGGTGAATTGGCTCTTGTGTATATAACTGAAATGAAATAAATGGATTTTTGAAAAGTTTAGAAGAAGTAGTTTTTGGATGGGTGACCAAAGTTTTAGTATAAATTGATCTTTTTTACTCTTTATTGATTTGGGAAGGGAAGTTCCTAAAGGAAATGGAAATTGAAGCAGCGATGATGTGCATCACAAACAAACAATTTGATCCAACATGGAATAAGCAAAACAACAAAAATCAAAGCAAGCCATAATAGAATGAAAGAAAATGTACAAAGATTTCACACACCTAAAAAAGAAAAGTTTCAAATAGAGGAGTTCTACCCAATTATTCGGCCTTTGCTTCTTCCTTCCTCAAACTCCTCAAAAATTTAACTTCTTCAAAAGCTTGTTCCCCTCCAAATTTCAATTGTATATCAATTATCACTATAATTCAAACTTGAATTGATATTATATGCCTCTCAATGTGAAAACTCTGCTATTTCATGCAAAGGTGATGGAAAGAACATTCAAAAGGTGATGTAATCTCAAAATCATGCATGCACACTTCACTCAATCACCAAAAAGATACTTTTTGTTTTTGCACGTGCAAAACTAGGAGAATATGCAGAATGTGGGCCGACATCACGGGTATATTGTGATTTTTTACCATTTTTAGTGATAACGCGAGCGCGTTATTTAATCCTAAACAAACATATCTCTACTGGTTAATAAGCAGCTACAGCATT
>VDFB02240871.1:0-19037 GCA_007258455.2 Sequoia sempervirens
AGAATGTGATCAATGAAGAATTCCTATTTGTGCATGAACTCTATCAAGATACATATGACAAATTGAAATCATGGATTAAAACGCATAATTGTTTTGCTTTCCCTGCGATTGGCTTGATAAATCTCCCTTTAAAAAATGAACTGAAAATATTAAGTGTCTCATTCAACATCATCCCATCATCAGATCAATTTCGTGTGAAGTTAGGATATCCATGGCTTTGCTCTATGAATGTCATCCCATCTGTTGTGCATAGAATATTTGAAGTTTCCCTTATCTTTATTGTGCATCATGGTGGCTTCCAATCCTATGTCTTCCCTTGGGAAATTTTTCATTAGTTTATTTTGGTGACCTATTGAACCTATTAGACCCGCCAAAGACTTCTTTTCAAAACATATCAAAAGGGACTTAAGATTAAAGCATGGGAATTATCCCTTAGAAATATGCCTCAACCCATGATTGAGTTTCCTATCCTAGAGAAACCATGATTGAACAAAAATCCCTTCCAAATATCCAAGAGCAACCTATGAAAAATCCTCCTACCATTTCCTATAAGATACCATGAGATAATCAAAACAATCCCGTTGTGCCTCCTAAAATCAAACAAGTTTACAAAGCTAAAGAGAAAATGGTTGAAAAACCTCCTATGGCTCCTTCTTTTCCTCCCTTAAGGGAAGAAAAGAAACCTATGGTTGACAAACCTGCTCCTACACAAACACAAATTGACAATAGATTGAAATGAAAATAAAATGCTAAAGAGTGTAGGAATAGATGTCGTGTTATTGTTTGAATGTTACAAACTAAAGAAGAAAAGAGCAACATAGAAAATAAAAATCCAAACTTTCCTAAAGAAATGCATAATGATTCTATACCTTCACCACAATGTAAACAAGAACCTTCCAGAGACATTATCATTCGACCTCCTATGGTGATTAATTTAGATGATGACATTGACATTGTAAAGATTGATGAGCAAGTGCATAATGAGTTGAATTCATTGTTTTCTTCTTCTATGAACTTAAATGATGATAAGAGTGTTGAACTTGGTGTATTGTACTCATTGACACTTTTTGTTGTCCCTTTGGCTAGTTGTCTTCCTTCCATATATACTGAACAAGATTGGGATGCGGACAACCTACTATAGGTTGACTCGCATGTGCCTTACTAGTATCTTGCATTATTTTCTTTTTCATGTTTCTTTATGTGATTGCATGTGTGTAATGTGATCCCCCATACTATTTCATTGGATGTATCTCTCTCTTTTTGTGCATTCCTTTATTTTTACCTACATTATTCTACATGTACACACATTTACCTTTTTCTCTTGCCTTGTGTTTCCTTTTGGGGATGACCCAAGGTGTCGAGACATTTACATCTCTTCCATGTTGACTCGAATTCTTTTTTCTTTGTTTCGCTCTCTTTGTGTCATTCTTCCAGTTCTATGAGTATTTGGGGAGTGATGACATTTTTGAGCTCTATAATCACATTGTAGCAAATACATACTAACCCCAAATCCATAGATCCCTTATGTATTTATGGGGCAACCCCTCCCTCCTTTTTTGTGATGTAACTTTATTTTGAAAACATATGAATTGGCATAGGGATTTATGAAGGAAGCTCTGTCTTATAATTGAACGTGGCTACTTTAAAGCAATTTCTCATAGCACTAGTGTCGATGGTGCTTTAAAACTTGGGACATACATTGGCAATATCTTTTGACATTTCTCATGTTTCAAGTGTGATTTTCTTTTTCTTATGATTCATCATTTCTTGTGGTGTCATTGGGTTTGTTGTCTCAGGTGGCCATTATTTCTTAGTGTCTGACTTTCCTCTTAAGCCCCGGTGATAAGAGCATTTGCATTCCTTAAGTTATGAATCTTTTACTCTTGATTTATCCTCTCTTGGAGACATTAGGCACGATGTTTCCTAAGAAGAAGACCTTACATAAAATAGGTGAAATCCCTTTGAACAAAAAATTTTACTAGCATTATTGTTCATAAGTGTTAGCATAATGCATCTTGTTAGCCTTATGAAGCTCGAACCTAAATTCAAGGCCACCTAGCATAACATAGCTTGCTTTCATGTGAAGCCTTGCCTTGTGGCACCTTATTGAAGTTATCAGAGGGATAGCCTTGGTATGGTTAGTATGATGAGAATCCAACATAGAGGAATGACTTTCTCATTATATGGTGAGAGCTTGTAGACTTGGCATGACTTTCTCACTGAGCCACTTTATTGGAAGACTCGCCCAATGGATAGCCTGAAGTTTTGCTACCTCAAAGTGAGCACAAACTGATGGCTTAGATGTGTTCCACATCGCATTAGATAGTCTAGGATTGATCTTCTTGGTCTTTCATGTTGTATGTTTATTGTTTATCTTTGTCATTTTTGCATACATATGTGCCTTGAATGTCTACTTTAGTGTGAATTTGACATGGAGCATCCTCTCACTAAAGTGGGGGAAAAATATAGTGTAGGAAAAAGTATCCCTTTCTCACACTTAATTTGGGAATAATTAATAATAAAATGAGTTTAATTATGCCTTAATTAAGTGTGGTAATATGTTTTTCATGTTCACATTAACTTTAGGGCCCTTTTAAATTAAATGGACTTAATTGTGCCTTGTTTTTGGTGTTGTAAGGTGTACCTTTACACTTTCACACTAATCTAGGGCTTTATTAATTGATTGAGTTAATTTTCCTTAAATGTTCCTTTAATTCCAAATCCAAGCCTAATTATGATGTAAATTCTAAGGGATATGACCCAACATTCGCAAATGCCATTACACAACCTTGCTTTGGAAGATGTGTGTGTCCTGGTAGTGACCCTAGACCCATTCACCCTGTAGAGATGGGTCCTCATGAACCTAGGACCCCCTTTGTAATATGTTTTGGAAATATTTTTAATGGTTTCAAATCTAAAATTCAATGTTGGCTTTGTGATATTTTAATTTTGGGAATTAATATTAAGATACATATAAATACAAGGTTATTTCACTATGTTCATCCTAGAATTTCAAGCTAAGATCCTAGAGAAATTCAAGAGAAATTTCTAAGGCATTCAATGGAAGATTCATTGAAGATTGTTGCAGCAATCAAGATTCCTTTCATCATGTCAAAGATTTGTTGCATCATGCATATTGTTTGGGTCATATGTTGATGTAGTGTTCAAGATCAGTCAAGTATATCAAAGGCATTGTTTCACATCAAGTTTCAAGATCAAAATCCTCATCCATTGAAGCTTCTTCATGCAAGTTTGTAGATCTATCCAAGGTTCAATTAAGGTTTGGTGAGTTGTGAAATTGCATTTGTTCATTCATCATTCCATCATGATTTTTTATTTCATTTCAAGGTTTAATTACCAAAATGGGGTTTGACTGGAAGGAAAACCCCCATTCCCTAACAAAACAACATTTTTCTCTATTTGATGTGTGATGGCAGATTTTAGGTTAAAGATCATTTGAAAAGAAAAATTGAAGAAATTTCTCAAAGTTATCACCTTTCTTGTGAAATCATAGAAACTGATCTACATGATTTATTTCGGCTTTTCAACGGTGAACAACTAGAATCTAGGAGTACAAACCTAGCAAAACAAAACCCAAAAATTGATTTTCTGAAACCCTATCCAAGACCCATTCACCATAGGGTGAATGAGTCCTCCGTGAGGTTTAAAAAAGAATCTTTGGTGATAGGTACACAACATTTTACCATTTTCAAATCTACCTTTCGATTGTTAGTTGGGTTAGATTTGATTATTGTTTCTCATTTACACTTTGTAACACATATTTTGAATGAAATTAGGAAAATAGGTGCATCATATTTTTCTATGTTTCACCTTCTTATAATGAAACATAGGAACTTCCATTTATGTTTCCAAGATCAACTATATTACATTGTATGTAATTGTTCACTGCTATCATAAGTATTAATACAAGAAGTTGATATTCTAGAAGTTATTATTTTTATTTATGTGTATGATATTTTATGATGTGTGTTTTATCTCTAATAATTCCTATTGAGTATTGCATTATGTGTTGCAAATATTTTCTTTAGTTGCAAGAAGAAATATATTTGAAACAAGCCTTTATATTTTTATTTTTCTTACATCTTTGTCCCTTCTCATTCTTACAACTAGGATTAGGAAGAATAGATAAGGATTTATCCTTATAATCTTATAGGTTGATTTATATATTAGGTCTCACATCTATTTATCTTTCCATGCTTGGTGATCCTACATGGAAAATTTATCCTAAACAAGATATTTAGACCATCAACAATGTTTGCATGCCCAAGAGAAATTTAATCTTATCATTGATCAAGTTTTAATGAGATCTTGGTATTATACTTCTTGAATATTTTTCATCATCGAGTAATTTTTTTGAGACAACCTAGAAGCCTATAAGCCCTATAAAATCCACTTAGTCTAAATCTAAGTCCAATCAAAATATCTACTATAACCTCTTATCCTTATTCCAAGGAGAAGATCATGACATAAATTTCAATCACATTTTAGATGCTATACAAGTAAAATCCATCATGGTTTCTCAACCACTACCAAATATTTTACCTACATGGAATACCAAAGATCCTTGCATGCCTCAAATTCTTCTAGTTGCAAGCTTGCTATTATTCTAAATGTTTCTGTGTGCTCTCTCCCACATTTAATTAGGGAATATTTAATCACTTATAGAACACTTAATAATATAGTAAATCATTATGTGATACAAAAATTTATAAGGAAAGAATTCCTTTAAGACTCATATCCATGCCATTCAAAGATAGATCTCTTGACTAGTACTATTACATGGCTCCTCTTTCAATTAGTGATTGGAGCCAATTGGGTTAAGACTCAATCAATAAGCTCAAAGAGAAAAGAAATCCTACATCACTACTAGAGAAAATTATAATTATCAAAAGGAATCCAATTGAGATGTTGGATGATTTCAACAATAAATTCCAAAACACATTACAAATATAAACCCAATTGAGGCTCACTTATAATCAAGTATGACTTATATTTGTATCTAAAAAAATAAATTATGATATTTTCATGATGGTTAAGTTACAAGTAGGAAAAACTCTTATAGATGCTTTTGATATAGTCATTGGTACTAAAATTGGTTTTATTTAAATAGAAGGGATGGAATAATCCCTTTATGTCCTTATACTCAAACATATAATCCCCATACTAAGCTTCTTCTATCACATGACCTACAAAGTACCAATTTCCATGAATCCCATTCCAAATTTAACACTAATGCTAGCACCAAAATACCACTTTGTTAAATCACCAATCCCAAAAACAAAATGATGAGAGGAAAAAATAGAAATATGTCTAATGAGGTCACCACTCTTAGAAGATAGTAGAATATTCAATGTCCTACATTCTCAAATAATCAATGCCCCAAATTTAATTGTATAATTCCCATGGAAATCAAGGCTATAGGCATACCTCCCAAAATAATCATGATTACTAGTATTGTCCCACATTCCAAACAATAGAGTTCATAATCAATCCCAAAACCAATTGGTTCTTTTTGAACTTCCTCTTAAGGAAGTTACCCACAAAGCCAACATAACTTAAGTTTATGTAAAATAACTATATCAAGGAACCTAACCTATGGTGCTATTCTATTTTCAACTCACTACACAACTAGTGCAAACCCTTAGAGTGATCATTTATAGTTTTTCCCTCTTCCTAGATAATCTCAAAATAATAATAAAAATGGAAAAATATAAAATATGTGAATGGGTTTACAATTGTATACTCATGAGTGAAATTTGGTGACCTGTGAGAAGTGTGAAGATGATGCACTAAACCAACTAGTGTCAAATTTTGATATAATTACCTTACTAGAGCTAAGAAGAAAAAAATATAAGAGTTAACCAAAGGAAAAATGTTAGTGCCATGAATAAAAAAAGGAGAGGAAGTTCCCCTTTTTGGTGTGCCAATTGCATCCATTTCCTAGGTTTTGTCCCCAATCATTCAATATTAATGACCTTGGGAAAAATAAACCACTAAATACTCCTCTAAAGTAATTTTAGATTGCCTATCGCTCAATTAAGAGGCCAAGGGTACAATTGACACCTAATGTGGGGAAACTAGTGCAATTAGTTAACTCATTCAATATTGTTGAATAATTAAAGAATTATATAGTTAGTGTGACACTTTTCGAAGCTTTATCTATCCCAATGAGAAAGAAATTGTTGGGGGAACCTTGAAGAAGAAGAAATTATTAGGAAAGAAAAAACATTAAACTATAGATGTTATCTCATTCAATATTGTTAAAAAATTAAACAACTCTATAGTTAGTGTTCCAGTTTTGGAAGCTCTCTCTATCTAAAAGAAATAATTTCTTGGGGGAACCTTGAAGAAGAAAAATTCATTAGGAAAAAAAACAAAACTATAGATGTGTTGGAAAGCATGTTGAACCCACCTATCATTTATATATTGAAGGTAATATGGTAAGAAAAGATAAACAAACTATTAAACTTGAATCTAGTTTACAAGAAAATTTATCCACAACTCTATGGTGGATTATAGCTCTATTATCTCTATCATGCCTATAAATTTTTTGATGCATTAGTGCTAACTTATGAACCTACCACCAAGGGAGTAGTGTGATAGGATGAAACTCATGTCAATACATTAGGATTGGTAAGGGACCTCCTCCCATATCTCTATACTTTTCCCAATGTTGATATCCTCCAATATGTATCCATAGTTAATGTTCCTTCTACCTTTGGTCTATGCCTTTCTTGAGTCTCCACAAAAAATATTAGAGGTTACTCATCACTAGATTATAGCCATATGTTCCTAAAAACCAAATATGGAGAAAATATGAAAATTCCCTTTGAGCCTCTAAACATGCATCATATTGAAATAAGCTTTTGATTTCAGTAGAGTTCAACCATTATTTTTTAATAGAGCATGAACTTTCTTCTCTAGAGGTCTTTGAATAAATTCATGTTATTAGATGAATTTTGAATAATGAACATAATAAATCGTTGAAAATATAAATAATGATGATGGTGGCATTCCTAGACTATTTGAAAAAATCAATTTGGAGACAAATATCATCCATGGGGAGGCCCCACTTATCCTAAAATCATGAAAGATAGTATTGACACCACCAAAATATGGAAGTAGCATTTTGATAGAGTTAATTATAGAATTAGAGTCAATGCCACCATATCATTAATCTCAACATAAGGATAAAATACCAATAATCATACTAATGATAAGTCAATTACACCAAGGCCACCATATCATTAATCTCAACATAAGGACAAAATACCAATAATCACACTAACGATAAGTCAATTACGCTAATACAGTAGTCAAGTATGAGATATTGGTCCATGACTTGTTATATGTTTAGAATAAAGATATTAAATTTTGTAATTTTATGGTGATTGAACATGTAAGATCATAATACATGAAAAAAAAACTCCCTAATGAAAGCATAAAAACACCAAATTTGAGATTTTTTGGAATCTTTCAATGCTTTGAATTACTAGGCTATTCCCCAAGATTGGAATACAAAAAGAAAATATAATGGCCTTAACTGGTTCAAAATATGATCTAGTTAATTAATCATTGATAAAAAGGGATGGCATCAAGTTGATTATTATGTTTTCTATGATATATCATGAATATAAATGGATGGTGTTTTAAAATATTTAAAAAATAATTCATTTCATTCAACAGTGGGTGATTTTTTAGCTAAATTATCTCCAAAAATTAAAGAATCATATAGATATAAAATCCTAGAACTAAAGGGAAACAAGTTACCAAGAGGAACAATCACTGCCTCATTGCTAAAATAGGACACACTATCCAAAAGGAAAATAGCCAGGGCTCACTGCCTTAAAAAGAATACAAGAAGATAGAAGAAGAATGTTACATAGAGTAAACTTTTGAATGCGACAAGGAGTCCACCACAATTGCTCACACACTTTTGCAATCTCACATGAAATATTTTGGATGCCTTTATCTCACTGCCTTTAGGAACCCTAACATGAAGTTCGCACTACTATGCTCAAATTCGCATCACTCACATCTATCTTGCTTCTTACCCTTTCACCACTTCACTTGCATCAACACCATACATATTTATATCAATCTCTACCTCAAAACCTTTCTCCAATGCCAGCCACTAGATGTTACACATACAAATTCAAAATAGGTCAGAGCCTAAACATTCCTGTGGTGGATAGGAACAAAAGGCTACCTACATAAATCCTTAATTAGGACCCAAATAGATCCCAACACACTTTAACACACTTCCACAAGCCTCACATGTAGTGTTAAACACAAGGTCGACCAACACCCATGCAAAAAACCATAATCATTAAGTACACGCTTCCTTAAACCAATTCAAAAATCCAAAAGTTTCGAACAACATAATTGACTTGAACTCAATCCAGAATAATCCACGAACTACTTAAGATTCATGAAACACTTCATCCAAGCTCGCATCATACAAACATTTTAACTCAAAACAACTGGTAACCCTTATTTGCATATTGATAAATTAAATTCACACTATACTACACCAAATCCAATAAAAACTTGAATACAAAAAGATAAAAGAATCATAAGAAACTTCCCAAATCTACACAACTTGAAGCCAAACAATGGAGAAATGTGGAGAAAATACATTCTCCCAAACCACATAAAACATCACTGAACAACTAGTTCACACACTAGTGAAAATATCTCACTGAACAATGATCCAGAAACCCAAATTCTAAATATAGAAATATCTGAAAAACTTGAATAACCTGTAAGATCTACACAAGCATAGCATCAACACAGAAAGAACGCAGAGCATAGTACCGGAGCACACTATGAACACTTGCACAACACATTTTACTTTAATAAATTTTCTCAAAAGTTCTTGGAAACCAAGTACCAGAGACATCATCTCAGCTCATTACTTCATTCCAACTCACCTTCATACTCTACAACAAAAATAATAGCTCCATGTACTCACAACACTTCCTCAAGGTCTCAAATACACATGCACAACCCGTTTTCCTCTTTTCCACAATTTTCTCAATATCCTCAACACTTTCATCCCATAGTTGACATCAATGATAACACCATTCAATAGACTTCTGTTTAAAGGCCCAAAACAACTGAGAGGGCCCAATTAGTTGTCACAAATTTCAATCACAACCCTTGAACACTTATCAACTTCAAATCCACTTAATTATGTTATTAAGTATGAACATGAAATGCAAATAACAGAAAGAAATAATAACACAGAAAACACCAGATTTACGTGGAAAACCCAATAAGGGAAAAACCACGGTGAGGATTAGCTCACAATATAAAGTAGTTCCAAAACCAAATACAAAAAGGCTTACTACCAGAGGGCTCACTACCCAAGATAGGACTCACTGTGCAAACAAGGAGGCTCACTGCCTACAAAAAGGTTACAAAATTGAAGCGGTTTCACAGCCAAAATGAATTGGTAAGAGTACACCTAACATGTGTTAATTCAGTTCTAGTAATGCTCAGTAAACAGACTTGGTACACTTCATCTTCACATCTCACACATAGTACTGCTTTCACTTTTTTTATGCATGCATACACCTTCCTTTCAATCTCAAAACTATCCAATATATATATGATTCATCCACAAACATCAACTAGGTCAACCTAATTAGATGCAACCCCTATTCACCAAAAATCAACTGTCAACTTCAAGTATTTACAAAACTTTTCCAAAAAATGATCCAAGCATGTAGCACGCTACAATATGTTGGCATGGACCTAAAATAGGTCACACATATATCCGCAACATAGATTAATCCATTACAATATCAACTATACATTAGGTCGGCCAGGGATAGACAAAATAACAAAATGCAATTAACAGAATAATGCCAACTCACCATACGAGCACATGAGCACACAAGATTCTGAACATACAACCTTTCAGCATCCATAAACCATTTCCCAGAACCCCATCATCAACAATCAACTACGGAGCATTGCGAACCAAAATACCGAAAGATGTAAACTGGTTCTTCATACCAATTCAGAGTACTGGATCAAACTAACAACTCAAACAACATGGTGACATCAATGACAACAAAAGAATGTATAACAAGATGATCTTCTTCATTCTTCCAACAACTTCATGTTGACATCAATGAAAACACCATCATATTTGCAACATTATGTTCTAAAGACCCACAAAATTTTGGAACAAGAGAATGCCTACTATGGAAATTAAATTAATCCCAGGAAAGCATATGAAGGTAGGCAAGAAAATTCCCATTCCAGCATCAAATTATCCAGATATGGAGAAATCCATAAGAGAAATTGAAGAGGGGAAGTATATTTTTCTATCAAAGTCTCCTTTTTATTTTTATGCTTTTATGGTTAATAAACATTTGGAACAGAAACGAGGAAAGGAAAGGTTAGTTATAAATTATAAACCCTTAAATGAAATTACAGAACCTTTTCCTTATCCTGTTCTTGACAAAACCTACTTTTTGCAAAAGGTTGCCAAAGAAAAATATTTTTTATAGTTTGATTGCAAGTTAGGATTTTATCAGTTCTAGGTGGCAAAAGCAAATAGACATAAAACAGCTTTCAGTTGTCCTTTTGGATATTTCGAGTGGAATTTTATGCCTTTTGGATTAATGAATGCTCTTGCTTATTTCCAAGAGTACATGGACCAGGTATTTAAAGGTACAACATATTTCCTTTGTGTATATATAGATTAATATTTAGTCTTACATTAGAAGACCATCTAAGTCATCTCGAAAAAAAATATGATATTGTAAAAATGTTGGCATTGTATTATCCATAAATAAATTATAATGGTGTACTAGTAGCTGTAATTTTTTAGCAATGATTGTAAATAATGGCACTCTTGGGGTATAGCCTCATATTAAAGAAAATGCCTTGGCTTTTGAATGTCCATTTGATAATAAAAAGATTCAATATTCTCTAGGCATATTAAACTATGTAAATAATTTTTATCCAAATGTTGGCATCAACCGTGAATCCCTTCAACAACTCCTTAAGAAAAATAAATTCTTTTGGAAAGAAGAATGCACAACAGCGGTTTAAAAAATCAAAAGGAAAATTAGTAATCTTCCTACACTGCATGTTCCTACAACAGAAGACTATATACTCTATGCAGATGCCTTTGATTATGCATGGGGAGAAGTTATTTGTTTCATCAAAGAAGGAAAATAATTTGTAGTTGAATATGCTAGTGGTCTATTTGTTGAAGGAGTTAGAAAATGGAGTTCATCTGATAAGGAAATATATGGAATAAAGAAATGTTTAGAAAAAAATTCTTTAAAACTTATGCATCTAAAGTACTTCATAATAAAAACCGATTGTACCATATTTTTAACATTCAAAGATAAAGATCATGGTCACAAGTATGGAAGAGGAAAATATGTGTGATGGAAAGATTATTTTAACCATTTTAATTATACTGCTCAACATATTCCAAGAAAGGGCAACATTGTAGTAGATTGGTTAAGCAGAGATTTTCTAGTAACAATCATGTAGGGTTCACAATGTGAAAATACTCCTCCTATAGGCTTCAATTGTTTCCATACAATTAATGTTTATTTCAATTTCATCTAAAGACATGTGCAATTGCAAATACTAAGACTTGGCATAAATGAATGGTATAGTCACTATTTAGAAATTGCAGGTAGACAAGTAGATCTGGGTTGTATCACACCACCACATGTGGTAGGAAATCAAGGATAGTTTTCTATATTACGAATTAACATAGAACTATCATACTTAAGAATTATTGATCTTGTAAGAAGACCAAATTTTGAGTGGAGAATTTCAGTTCAAGCAAGATTGACAGAATAGTTGTATAGTTTTATTAAATGTGCAGGATCTCCATCCCTCCATCTAGATGAAGAATTTTCATCAAATCTAGTAGTGACAACTATAATTCTCCTACTGGTTGGTTGGGAATCTTACTTCACAATCAATCTTAGGTGGAATTATGATGATACAGACCAGAATTTGCAACATCATTTCCAATTCACTACTTTATGGAGAGCCATCGATGTTGAAGATCTATTTGATGAAGCCAGTGCAAAAGCATGGTGGGACCAGTAGAATATTAATCCAATTCTAGACTCTTCATCATCTAGAATTAATGATAATTATCATGTTTATAGTGATTAATAAAGGTGTAAAGTTATATTATGTGATTGGATAGACAATGTAAGCCAATATGGTATGATATTCCTCCACTCACATTAACCAGTTTACATGGTAGTCTAATCAAGATTCGGTAGTCACCGTATCTATGAGTCATCTCTAGGATCTATAAAGAAGACTTCAAGGGAGCCATTTAGGCATCCTGATTCTTAGAGTGTCTAAGAAATTGTATGCTCTTCTCATGCACTTCGTGCAAACTAGAGAACCAAAAAATTATTTATAAGTCTTGTAATATCTGAAGCCATGTAATATTTGTTTCAATAATATAAGAAGTCATAGCCATTCGGCCTATAGCCTCCATCGTTGTTTCCTTTAAAATATTCCTACTATTATTTAATTTGTTTATGACTAGAAGGACCTCCACCACCAAAGCCCTTAGCATTGGTACCTATAGAGGCATGAACAACAAAGCCAAAAATAGGGATACCTTGAGCCTTAAGTGTAGCATAGTTGAAGCCAAAAGGAACCTTATTCACTTTAGAATTTGTATTGTCCTGCTTAGGTACAAATTTGGTATTATTAGGACTCGTGTTAGCCATACACACTGACACCCCAAGCATCAAGACATTCATCTACTTTCCAGCAATTTTTGACCCACAGTCTTGAGTAATATTCAAGTTAGAGGTATAGGCAGGGACATGGGTATCTAAAATATTTGTTATCCCTCAAAAAATCTCTATACAAGTCTTTGATCCTTACCCAACATGGTTCTTAATTTCTCAATGATAGGAACCGCTTGGGAAAAGTTATCATCTTGTGCCACAAATTTCTCAAGCTCCTTGAGTCTCATATCTAGGGATAGATTTGCTCTGTTGAAACCCTAAGAGAAACATCGTCCTCCATAGAAGAGATAGAGGGAAAGGTAGGGGTAGGAACAAGAGTCACCACCTCACTAAAAGGAGAAGAGAAATTGGTAGAAATTCCTAAAATAAGATCTTCGAAAGTAGGACCGGTTTGAAGGGGCTAAACCTTCTAGATCCCATTTTGAAGTGTCAAATAATTCTTCTTACAATGTATTCAGAGGTTGTATATTGGGTCGTAAAGCTCATAAAAGCTTCACAACACACTATCTACAACACATCCTAAACATGAGAGAAGAAAAACTTTTGAACCCAAGAGAAGGAGATGGAAGTTTCACGTTGGGTTCACCAAAATGTAGAGGAGAGGATTCGCTACTCCTGTGTCTCTAAGATAAGGAAGAGTCAATAGGGAGAAAATTTCCCTCAACTACCTCAATGAAAAATATAGGAAAATGGAGTGGCAAATGGAAGATAAACTGGACATTGTTTTATGCTTTTAGGGATGGGGGATTTTTAGAATTGGGTGAGAAAACCACAGAGGTCTTGGACTACATGCGGACTAATTGGCTTGTGGTCAGAGGATGACAATGCAACTATTTTCATCTTAGGGATGCGTTGGCATCTCATATGGATTGAGAATAGATTCTACAATCATAAACTTGTAAGGCTTTCTAACAACCAAAAAACCTTAATCTGACAGTTTAAACATAATTGATAAAAAATTTACTAATGCATGAAATACTATAACTTAAAAGACAAATAGATTAAAATGGAATGTAAAGAAAGGGTAGTAGAAATCCAACTCACAGATGGTCCAACCTCCTGCAAAATCCACACAAATGAAGTACCTACACAAACAGAGATGGAAAAATTTTGGGGTTATGTTTGGGAGTTTTCCTCAGTCAAACCCTAGCATAACATGATAGTGCCAATGACATAAATCTTGAAACCTATGAGAAACAATAATGTAGAAGCAAGAATCGATAAGAACAATGGCATAGAATGGAATAATGGATTGAGAGTGTAGAGTGAATGAGCAAGAAGTGAATGAGATTGAATGAATGGAATTCAAATTGAATTGAGAGAGGCAAGTTCAAAAGATATTTTGGAGGCGAAGAGACATTTTTCGAGCGGTCAAGGCTCATAGGAAGTGTTACATTCTACAAGGTGGTAGAGAATCATAATGTCCCAACATCCACTAACCTAAGAATCTTGCCAAGATTCTAGCATACCGTGTAGATTTTAGTGCGGCGTAGAGGCATCCACGACAAAAATTCTCTCACCAATGAAAAACAACGAAGCACATGTGGGAATGAATGGTCAAGAAACTTTTGCATTGTCAACCTTATAAGGCTAAGGTGAAGGTGATATTGTGGGAAATTGCACTAGGGTGCAATTTTATGCTTCAACACATAGAAAGGAAGAAGGTAGGAATTCCTTTTCCCATTGGTCTTGAGTTTTACCAATGCAAGTCTCAATCCAATGCCCTCAATATTGAAAGAGATATTATAAGATATAATCTCCATGTATGAGAGAATATTTCATTTTGATAGCAAGAATTTTGTGAAGAATAATCTTCATCTTTGTCTAGGATTTTATCATGTGCCACATTTGGAAGATTATTGGGTTGATTGTGTTGATTACTATGACATAAGGAAGAGGAATTGGATGAGAATGACCCTAAGGAGAACCATTACCCTCAATTTAGGCTAGGATGTTGAGGGAGTAGAAGATGATGAGACCAATTTGATTGATCCCATCTATACCAACAATGTACAAATGCAGCCCATGGTTCTTATTCATTTGAGTCTTAGAGAGCCTAAACATTTGGAGACCAGAACTACAATGGTTATGAAAAGGAAACAAATGTGGCTCACTAAAAAAAGGTGAATTTGTTAAATATCAACCTAAGGTAAAACAAGGGATGGGAGAACAAACCAATCCAGGCCAACTAGGAACATCCTCTTCAATAGTAGGGCCACCTCCAACATAATGTACAATATCACCAAGTGGCAGTGGAGATGGGGAAGAGCCTCCTAAGAGGAGAGGGAATCCTAAAAGGATATGTGGTGAAGGTAGAGAAGGAAAAAGAATCAAAATATGTAAGGGAAAATGAACAAGAACAAGAAATTAAGAGGGTTGATGCTCTTGAAGAACAACCAAGCTTATCTCAAAATGTGGTCGAGAGGAGCACACAAAAGGGAAAGTCCCCAACTTCTTTTCCTTTCAATCTAAAAATTGGAATAAAGACCCCCCCTCTAAAGAGAGCTCTTCAGTTCTCTACACCTAAGGCTTCTCAAACTCTTGGTGAGCTACTACTCTTTCCTCCTCTTGGCTAGAAAATACTTTATCCAAAAAGAGGAAAATAGTACCCGTTGATCTATCAGATGATAATATGGTAGATAATCTTTTACACAAGTCCCCTAAGGCCAAGAAACTCAAAACAATTTCAAGTTTGATGGAGGATAGTGGTTTGAGTCATTTTTTATAGAAATTGTTCATCCTTCTACATAAAAAGATCTTGGTCAGGCTACCATAGCTGAGTACAACATAAAAAAAAGTAGATCTGGGATTTCCTAGTGATGTCAAGCAAGGTGGTGATGACACAAACCAACTCAAAATGATCAGGTCCAAACAATAA
Organism: Sequoia sempervirens; assembly: GCA_007258455.2. Lineage (NCBI taxonomy): Eukaryota > Viridiplantae > Streptophyta > Pinopsida > Cupressales > Cupressaceae > Sequoia > Sequoia sempervirens. Next base: position 15,664 of record VDFB02240871.1, read on the forward strand.
ACTAGCCCCTTCAACCCTCTCTACTCAACTTATCACAAACTCATACCTAGTTGCTTGTAGCCTTCCAAATCTACATTTTGGGCTTATCTTTTAGAGAAGGTTGTATAGAGACAAACTAGACATCTTCTGAGATCCTCTTTAGGGCCTAACACAACATACCAAAATATTCTAAGAGGTTGTTTTAGAACAATGTGCAGGACCAATGACTACCCCCAGTTTTTAGACCACCAAATAGCCCACTTTAACAAAGGAAGTACCCTCAAAATACCAATTTAACCCCCTAACTCAATAAACAATCCTTAATTGGGTTGAAAAACATCAAATTCCACCATCATTCTTTAGAGCCATGACCACTAAGCTACTGAACCACCAAACCCTCAATTTGCATACAAATGACAAGGGTTTATTGAAAGTTCTACCTTTCGAGCTCATCTAACCCAACCAATGCCACCAAAAGTTCAAAAATGGTCTGCAAAAACTCAAATATTTCTTACATAGACAGTTCCATCAATATTTTGACAAAAACCTTGTTTCAACACCCCATTTTCACTTGAAAACACACACAAATCTGCCCTAGGGCACCACCCCAAATCCTATAAACTTACTTCATCTACCTCTAGACCATGAGAACACCTAATTCCTATTGTATTGGACCCATTCCATGAGTTACAGTAGCCACAGAGAGTGGAATGGGTCAAGTTCACATTTTAAGAGACTATCAAACTCTCAATATAGGGTTAACAAGGCTACCATAGAAAAATGAAGAATTCTCCTTCCACATTCAATCTCAAGACCTCACCCAATTAAAATTTGAAGTTAATTCATCCATTTAATGATTTCAAGTGGTTTTAGATCAGGATTTCTACTATGCGGGTCGTACAAGTCTAAGAAAAGCTAGAAAACATAGAAAAATCTAATAAAATAGAGATAAAACACTAGCTTTTTCCTTCAAATATTCAAGAGAGATTTTACAACAAGTTTACCACCTTTTTAAAACCTTTTCCAACCAAAAAAAAACTACCCAGCCTACCAAAACTATCTTTTGGATGATATGACCGTTGAACTTCCTCTCATTGTGCAATTTTGCACTTTTACAACTTTTGTATCAACATTTACAACATTTGCATAGCTTGAAAAATTTAACATGATGACCCTCTCAAAGACCTAAATTTCATTCACCATGGTATATATAATGACCTTATTTATTCCCAAAATAAGACTAACACACCTAAGTCTAGCAAAAGACCTTCTTGACCAAAATTTTGCATTGGTGCCCCTACACCATACAACCCCCCTGAAAAATGACTCATGTCACATGAGTACTACTTTGTCTCAATTCCTCCTTGATTTTCACATACTCTTTGATCTAGAAATCCCCTCGATTGATTCAAATACTGAGATCTTGTATCATGCAGGTTGCATCCTTAACCTTTTCTACACATGAATGTGACTCCTTCTTTGCAATCAAACATGGTAGTTGGCTTCTATTTGTTCTTTGATCAAAACTTGAAAATGTTTCTACCTTCCCACCTACAAATAGGTAGTTACCAAATTCTCCTTGAACTGACTTCCCCTTTATCTCAACTTCATGCTTATATCTTCCCTTAGTTCCTTGTCCACTTTGTCCTTTTATCACTTCCATCAAACCCTTTGTCCTATCAGCCTCATGTACCATTGTAATGTCCTTTTTATAACCCATTGTACCTACAGATACTACTTTCCCTGTAATCTTACTCCCAACCAATGGACACACCATTGTTCCTATCAAGACATTAGCATACCAATTCACTGTCAACTCATCCTCCAATCCTAAATCAATCTTCACACATATTGTCATAGCATTCTCAAGTCTTGAAATGACTGCAGTACCCATCCTATTGTCTTCTTTCTCAACCTTTGCAAATTCCTTCTTTCCAAACATGATCACCTTAGTGTTGTGCAATTTTTCGCACACACACCCCGCTGTAAGCAGGGACCCTCTTTCGCTTCGATTTTTCCGTTTTGGCCCTTTCTTTTGAGGTTTTGTCTTACTTGGGCATGGTGCTCCGAATGACTATTTTTATTGCCTAAGTGTCTTCCCCAGGATATTCATTGAAAATTCTAAGTTCTAGATGAATTTCGAGCTTTTGCCCTGATTCAGGATTTTCCACCCTGTCTGGATTTCCCTAGATCCTGCTTGGACTCCAGTTTTGTCGCCGTGACTTAGGAATTTTGGGTCTTTCTTGGTTCTACATGATCGGATTTTTCCAGTTACACTTACGCCATCAGTTTCACGGATTCCCTTCTCTGGCTATCTTGTCTGTGGCATTAATGGCTTCATAAATGCTTTGAAGGCTAGATTCTACTTGATTTCTGAGATCTTTTCTGCCATTATGTTTACTATTTTCCGTCATTTGAGCTAAGGGGTGCTTTTCTGCGATTGATTGATTTCATTTTGAGGTATTTGGCTTTGGCTTGATCGATTTGGTGGTGGTTTCTGTTGCGCCCTTGCCTGTGTTTGTGGTGGACATCCTTGAGCTTCGCGTTTGTTGCTTTTGCGACCAATTCCCGCTTCATAATGGTATGTGCCTAAGAGCTTTGCTTTGATTTGATTTAGGAATGGAACGACTGGGGCTTGTTGGCTTTGGTTTCCTATGTGTTTCGTGCTAGGGTTATTCAATGTTGCATCCTTGTTGTCTCCCAGGCAAGTTTTGAATTCACACGTTCATCTGCATTCTGATGAGTCTTGCCTGAGAGTAATCCATAAACCCTAGCGGTGGCTTAACTATCGAAACAACTAAATTCTGGACTAGCCTATGTGATAGTGGCTGGTGAATGGGGTTTAAACCTAGGGCAATGCCATATTAGAAGATTTCATCTTAAGATTGACCAAGAATACCAGGGAATTCATGAGGAGCCCACCCCTAGCTTGCCCCGAACTAATCTCATCGAAATCTGTAGTTAATTTAGTGTCTAGGTGAAATCATGTCTTGGTGTCATAGTTCGGGACTCTCCATCTCTTCTGGGATCCCTTTGGTATAACCAATCGTGCTCGCTGAGGCATCATGTCGATCACCTTGGTGTTTGCCGAAGTGGTCTTCATCTGTTCTGTCCTATTGCCATGACACTATCATTTTATACCGATGGGATCTTGTAACCTTAGTCGGTGAGACCTTTTCTTTCACCAAGACCTCACCCCACGGGGAGATCTCTCATCGACCTGCTTGTTCATGTTTTCCTTCAGCAAGACACGCCCCGGGTCACCAAGATGTCATGAGGGGCTCTAGTAGCTCTATCGATAGTCATGTTGTTTCGCCAGGACATCTGTCCTTTGGCGAAACCTTTCACCGTGTTGTGTTCTTTCTATCACCGTAGCATCCACCTTTCGCTGGGAC
>VDFB02240874.1:0-43987 GCA_007258455.2 Sequoia sempervirens
GTGGCCTTCTCAAAGACTTCTTCCATAGTATGGGGATTATGTATATCCACCTCTACTCCAATCTAGGAACTTAACCCTAATATGAACTTTTGAATTCAAAAGCACTCATTAGCCTAGTACTAAGGCACGCACTTAAGAAAATGGGTGAACTTTTCCCAATACTAAGTCACTGACATACTCCCTTGAGCTAGGTTTTGGAACTTGATCATCTTCTTATCGAAAAAGTGTTGAGGGATCCACCTTTTCTGGAAATGTTGAAGGAACTGTTCCTATGTGGTCTCTCCAAGTAGCAATTTATGTTCTAGCATTTCATTGTCCCACCATGTGGCTGCCTCACCAAAGAGCTGATAAGTTGCCCATACAACCTTAGTTTCATCTAATAAGTTTCAGAGCCCAAAGTACTTCTCCATTTCAATTATCCATGCCTCTACTCTATCTTTGATTTTTTTCCATCAAATTTCAATGGAGCTACCCTTTTGAGGTCCTTACCAAGCTCTCCTTCAATTCTTGCTTAGTTATTGCCACCTTGATCTCTATTTCCTTGTGGCTACTCGTCATTCCTTAGGTTCTGACCATCTTGCATACCTCAAAATTCCCCTTCCAAATGGTCCATTCCTATTTTGCTCTCATTTTAGGAGACCTAGGTGTATTAGGGAAATTTTTTTCAAGGTTAGACACTAAAGCATATAAATCAAACCCCAATATACAATGAAGCACAAATAAGCATAAAGACATAAAAGCATGGAACAATCTTACCAAAAGTCTTCACACCACCATTGATTCACCTTCATTGCACTTCTCCATTTTGTTACTGAATAATCAATTACCTCATTATTATAATTCTTTATGCACTTAGCTAGCCTATGACAAAGACAACAAAATATTGAAGGTTTTAATCTCAACAACACTAATTCATATTAAATCTAGATGATCAAAATGATAAATGATGATGGTATTTATAAAGAGACAAATGGAAAATGGATGGTCGAGATTAGAAGATTTTTAGTTCAATCAATGGATGTAATTAATCGAGACAGGATGGGATAAGATTAGAAGTGAAAGAGGAAGAGGAAATTAACTGATTTTTCAACAAAATCAGTTAGTTCAAAGAGGGAAATTGCATTTTGAAATAATGGAAACATCATCTCATTGTGTTGACGACTCCTCCCTTGGCAGTTGATTCTATCTTGGCTCCTCATCTGGCTTTCCCTTCCATGGTACCTACTACTGTCGATGTCCTAATAGACCTTTCCTGTCCCTCTTTGATCGATTCTATTGTTCCCTCGAGTGCTCCTATCTCCTCTTTGCTACTGGCTCCCTCTCTGTGTGATGGCTCCGTGTGGGTGGCTATTGAGGATCCGCTCCTCTCGCCTCGCTCAGTGGACTTAGATTTTGAGTCTTCTTGGTCTATTGTGCTAAGGAAGAAGAAGGGACTCCCTAAATCCATTGCTTCTTTGCGACCTAGGGTGACGAGAGTCAGATTGGTCCCCTCAGGTTTTGGGGTTGTCTAGTCTTTGTTTTTTGTTCTATAGTTGTCTGTCACTTGTTTCTGTGTTTCTCCTAGTTCATGTTCTAGTTTGAACTTGCTCCTTTTTGGACCTTTGGGCTCCTGTTTGAAGGGTACAACACCCTATAAGCATGCTGCTTATCTAATCAAAAACATTATCTCATTGTGAGAGAAAAAATCAAGTTCACTTTTTGATTAAATAAAAAATTTAATTCAAAAAGTTAGAGGAAAATAAGTTATTTAATTAAATAGAATTTAATTTATTTCTGTTAGAAAAGCTGAAAGTGAATTAATTAAATAATTTATATTATTTAATTAATGGAATAATTAAATAATTAAGATTATTTAATTATCAGAGATGAAGAAGGGATTTTAATAAATTGACAGGCCTAGTAGGAATTTCTAGGTGTCTACATTTGCCCCTCTTTAATACAATGCAGTTTATTGCGTTGTGTCAAAGAAAAAGATATACCCTAGTGAAAGTAAGATGAGGAAGGATGACAAGGAGGTAGTGGTATGCCCCCTCAAGAGGACATATGGGTTCAAAGAACACGAGTGTGCTCTTGAAATGGATGAGAGGACTAGAAGAGGAAGGAAAATAGGATAGAGGAAAATAAATAAGGATGATGAAGATGTCGACTAGAAGAAATGTTAGAGAAAAAAAGATGAATGTTAGCACGAAAAAACATGGATGTTAGCATGGAAGACCTGGATGTTGAGATAGTGCTAGTTGCGATAATTTGCATATATATATTTTTCTATGCAAGGCTTTTACATTTAATCATCATTGGGTGGTAAAATATGACAAATGGACAACAAACACCATGGTATGACATAGACCAAGGTGTGCAAGGTCATCCATCTGTAAAATAGATAGTCACAAACAAGGAATGTCTTGACTCATACTAAGGGTAAAGTTGCCCCAGTCTTTTTGTCAAGACAAACTGTAGATAACAATCAAATAAAAGATGAGTCATGAGACATCATCGCTCCTCTAAATCCTTCATGGGACATCCTCGAGGTGGCTAGTAATATGACTAAAGTAAATCCAAAAGATAAAACTAGACCAACAAGATCAATAGCCATTTAGATTATTGCCAATAAGTGTTTTCTAGTATGTTAAGTGACAAAGTGAGTGACGGGTGGACTGTTTTGACAAGGCCTAGTTTCAGGAAAAGAAACATGTTGTATAAGATGTAAAGTTTGGTTTCAATCATGTAAATACTTGTATAAGGAAAATGACAAAGTGTGATAGTGACAAGGTCTGGTTTCAAGAAGGACACATCTTGTATAAGACCATTGGTTTTGATCGATTTGATTAGTTTGATTAATTTGACAAATGATTGATTTGACTTGAAGACATGTTGGCTTGCTTGTCTTGTTGATTCAGGATTTGTATTTGAAGTTCAGATGATGATGTCACGTCTGAGTTGATAGTGTCCAATTTATTTTGACTGACCTGATGAACCCTAAAAGACTGACCTAGGGGACCTCGGGGGCTCATCGACAGATGGCCTTGCCTACATAGCAATGTGCAAAGACCTCGTAGTTTGACATGACCATTGACTTTGTTTCAAGGAAAAATGACTGAATCATGATTTTATTGTGTATTTGACAAACCTAAAGGATTGACCTAATGGCTCGGGGGAACATTGACAAATGGCCTTGCCTACGTCCAGTCACAGAGGCAATGTAGTTTGACAATGACAAAGACTGACATGACTGACTTTGACTCTATTTTTGGGATTTTTTGAAAGTTATTTGGATGTTTTTGGGTTTTGACATGTTTTAATTTTTGTCTCTTAAATTTTTATGAATTTTTTGGATTTTTTCATTTTATGATTTTTTTTGTCTTTTTGAGGTTTTATGATGTTTTTGGATTTTGTCGTTTTATGATTTTTTTGTTTGTTTTCAAATGTTTGATTTTTTTGTCTTTTTCAAATGATATGGGGAAGTGTGATTATGTTATGGATGATACACTATAATGACCATGACAAATGTATATGAATGATGCCTACAAGAAAGTGAGCCATCATGCACAAGAATCCTAGGACAAACATGATCTTGTCCCTAGTCAAGATGAAAACCAATTGATATGTGATGATGACAATGATGACATTGTTTGATTTAGGAATAACACATCCTGAAACAACGTGACTAAAGGATCAAGGTTTGCAGCAAGGCTAGGAACAAAGCCAAGGAATATTTTGGATGATGCACTAGGTTGCATAGTAAGATTATATGGATTAGGCTTGTTGCATTTGGAATGACTTGTTTTGGACTAGATGGGATGATGGAGGGATGTTGGATAGGTGGATTAGAATCCTTAGACCATTGATAAGGGAAAACCAAGAGATGTGATAGGTATGAAAGGATGATGAGTGGCTTTGGTACAAGATAAGTGACATGAGGATTATTGGCTAGAAGAATCATTGTTTGGTCTCCAAGGAAAATATCGCATAGGAATAATTAGTTTTCTCTGAGGTATGGGTTTGGAAAATTCTATGAAGGAAATGCTATGATATTTCTTGGATAGTGTATGACCAAAGGATAGACATGTCAAGAGTTTTCCCAAAGCATGATTTATGTTTGTACCCCAGTCCTTATCAAGATCAAAGTAGATGGGAAAATGGATGGAAATGATATGGATTAGATGGACAGATGGAAGTGTCATAAGAAATGTATGGGAGATGAGATGACTTTCCCCCAAGTGTAATGGTCCACATAGATAATTTCTCTTACACATGCTGCCTGTTTTCTAGGTTTTCATCATGGTACTTATCCAAAGAGCCATAAAAATGGTTTTCACTATTGGATGAAATTTTTCTCTTTACTATTTTTTTGATTTTTTTTTAGTGTCACCAAGATGCCTATTTGCTAGGTTTTCATCAAGGTGACAATTTTTTTTTTGTATTTTTATGTGGACTGGATGTTTTGGATGCTCATTGATTGTTCTGGCTCAGTTGATGGTGCTGATGTAGAGACTAGGGCCATTATATGCCAATAATGACCTTTATGAAGTAGTTTCCTTGTTAGGATCATAACACTTGCATATAACTTATTGATTTCATTGCAATCCTTGTTGATACTAGAGTTAGCTTATCAGAATATGCATATCGTGATAGAGTACCATGGGAGTCCTTATGATAAAGGGTTTTTTCCAAGATGCGGCAAATTTGTGAAGTAGGATTTTTGGAATGATGGATGATGGTAGATGTAGAAGGATTGCTTGGACGTTTGGATGAATCACTTTTTATTTTACAAACTTGGGATGTTGGATGGAAAAGTTTGTAATTTTGATTGGGAAAGCATTTGGAACCAACACTTTTATATGCCTTTATTGATGACCATTTTGAAGGAGGTGGACATTTATTATATGTGGGAGTCCTCTTTTCTTGTGGCTCCACATTTTGATTAACTTTTGGATTTGGAATATTTGCTTTGCTTGACCCATTTTTCTTTGGGATCCATTTTAATTTCATTTGTCCACTTGGATTTTTGTTTGATTCAATGGCCTTTGACATTTGATTTTGAACTTTGGATTTGTAATAATTTTATTTTTGTTGGTTCCAAATGGAAGGTTTATTCATGTTGGAATGGCAGTTTATGGTGTGGATGGAAGGAGTGTTGGCAACAACCTTATGGTAAGAACTACTCATGGCCCCCATTTTGATGTTTGTATTAGATAAAGTTTCCCCCAATATTGAGGAGGTACCAATAACATCATTTGATTCTCTGACTAAAGAATAGCCAAGGCCTTGATGTCTAGGATTTTCATAAAACTGTATTGGTTCTCGAATGCCTTGCTCATGTAGGCCTATTCCTCTTCCTTGATACTGCATGCTCTGACATATTCTCTTTGCGATGGGGTATTTTTCATTTTGGAAGCAAGATGCAAACCCATCATTGTGGAAACCGTTGCTTGGAATTGTCTCCTCTACGAGAAAGCCTGCTCTGAGAAAGATAGATGATCCTAGTTGATAAGATGTTGTAGCTTCATTGACATGTTTCTCATTGATATATTTGGTCCAATTTTGTGAAACATTGGATTCTGATGGTTCTTCAAAAGAGATCGATGCTTCCAAGTCGATGTAGAAACCTTCCTTATGGTCATTGTCATAGAGTCCAGTGAATTTAGTTATAGCTTGATCATTTGCAAATATGTCTAGAGTAGAAAACTCTTGTTGTAGAGGAAGATAATCAATGTGTCCAAAGGAGGTAAGTGTATCATTTTGGGAAATGGTGGTGTTTGGATTTTGGGTAGGATCAACCTCAAATGTTTGATCCTAGATGGTATAAAGGTCGATGAGAGGATCATTTTGGACTTCATGTCCAAGGGTAGGATCTTGGTAAAAAATAGGAGTGTCTTAGACAACATGATTGTATGGAAGGATTTCTTGGATGGACTTAAGAATGGGGTCATGGGATGGACCACTTTGATCTTGACATGAAGGTGAAGCTATGATGTCGTGCCTTGGACTTTCTTCTTGACATGTATCCTCAAGTTTAGGCAATGGAATGTGACTTTGGACAAGGATATGATTTCCATGACTAAATGTATATTGGGATGGAGTGGGTTGGAATGGATTAGTGGATGACGAGTTAAGATAGGATGTAGGGGCTTGGAATGGATTAGTGGAAGGTTGGTTTCCCTTGCCAAGGTTAGGATAAGGGTGATAAGTGGATGTTTGTTGTGTATAAATGGTATGTCTTGTGTTAAGGGACTCTTGATAGTGAGGGTAGGTGGATGGAGGACTAGAGTTCATGGGTTGTTGGTAAGAGGGACATATGGGTGGTTGAATATGGGTTGTATGGCTTGTTGGGCTTGAACATTGTGGATTAATTGGTATTCAACTTGACTAGCAAGCATATCAAGGTGAAGGGAAGACATGGTGGTGGATGGTATGATGAAAGGTGGAGTATGACTAAGGTATGTGATATGATGTCTAAGGTATGAAAATGAAAGGGTATGACTTAAGCCTAAGGTATGCAACCTAAGCTATGTTTTTTTGTATTTTGAAATAAGGTATGCCTAAATGTAATACAACTATTTTTATTTTTTTATTTTTGAATATATAGGGATGCCTTATAACGATGCCTAGATTAAGAGTCAAGGTGATGATAATCTATGACTAAGTTATGCAAAGTGTGGAATGAAGGGATGGAATAGTATGACCTAATATGAAGGCTAAAACCTAAGATATGGTTGCTAATAAAACTAAGATACATATAGCAACTAATCTAATTGTCAATGACCTTGGATATAGTAAATACTGATAGGATATATTGAAAAGGTGGTCTCAAACTAGACTGATGAGTTGAGGAACCAACCTAAACAACAAGGACTAGGAGGAATTTTTTCTAAAAGATAAGGTCAAGCGAATACAGATTTGAGGCTATGGTCTAGTCTAAGTTTGATGAGCTTCCAAATCAAGAGGTTTATGCAAGCTAAAAGGATGACCTAAAGTTTAATCTATGGGGAATGTTTAATGCAAAAGATAAGATGATGGATGAATGAGTGACCAAGTCCTTGGTCTAAATAAATTTAAAATTCAAGCTTGTTTTGGATGTGTTGGCCTAGTTTGTGTCAAGGTTTGAATGTCGTAAGTTTCAGGTGTGGTGTTTGTTTGAGATTTGTTTTGAACACACACACAAGACACAATAGACATAATGTTTTTGAGTTTTGTTTTTTGGTTGTGAATTTTGTTTGATTATTGCAATAGAAGCACAAATCCTAGGCTGGCAGAGACAATATTTGCTGGGTTCCCACTTGGATTTCTCTAACTGTACCTATTTAGAGCAGATAACTTAGGAGTTTGGTGACACTGGCGAGAGGGTGATCCCACAATACTGGTTTGCAATTTTTGGCCAAATTGGACATTGAATTGATTTTTTCTAACTAAATCTTCACTTTCGGGCACCTACAATGGCTAAATTGTGAGGAATTTGAAGATGATGCAAACTAGTGATTTGTGAAATTTTGTCTGTAGATTATAAATATATTTTTTTCAAAATTTTTGGAATCGTATTGCACTTCTTTTTCCATCTCCTTTGAAAACTATTGTTTTTCAGTAAACACCAATTTTAAGGAGTGATGCTCAATATATACAACATAAATTTTTTTCCATGAAGGATAAAATCCTATTTTTTTTGAATTTAGATTTGCAACTATGATATCTAGCACTTTCATTTGGGTTCATAGTGTTTTATTGAATATTTTTTCCTTAATCAAGTTTCAAAGTCAAACCAATTACAATTTAGACATAGGCGGACTGTATACAACATAAATTTTTTTGTATGTATCAAAATGCATTTTTTCGGTTGGATCAAGGACTTCAATATCTAGTGCATATATATATATATTATAATCTATTATTTTTCCACATGTGCAGAACAAAAAAGTTTGATTTTCGGTGAAAAACCTACATTCACAAGAAATAAAAAATAAATATAATAATAAAATTAAATTTATTTAAAATTATAATTTTTGGGAAGCTTATAATAAGGAATACATACTTACAAAAAATAAATTTTAAATGAATTCATTTGATCCCCCAAAAGGTAAATCAAAAGTGGCTTTTTATCAACATTTTGATAGGTGTAAAGGAGACTCTGTTATAGGTATGGTTTAAAACTAATAGGGTTCTATCCAAGGGGGTTTGATGTAAGGTGGTTTGATTAAACCCTCTTCAATTAGAATCCTTTAAATGGAACTTTTCAAGGCTTAAATCATTATATTTTCTAAAAATATGTGATTTCAACAAAAATCAGGATCTCCCAGAAATTGTAAACCAATATTGTGGGATCACAACCCCTTACATGGCACTCACTTCTCGGGTACAAAAAACTCTGAATTTCCTAAAGAGGAATTTTCTATCTCTACTTTGAACTATGAAAGTGTGGGACAACTTCAGAGGTTTGACCTCCTACGCCAACAAATAGAAGGATTTTGGCTTTCTACACAAAGGTGTCTAGTAGGGGCATCCGGTTTAGGGGATACTATTATAAACTCCCTTGAGAGGTCTCCCAACCCTCAAAACAAGGGATTTTTGCATCATAAAGATACTGGGGAGAGCTATCACGTACCACTTCTTGTTGATTGCAAAATTTCCTTGCAACCATAAATTTATATAGCTGTTCCAAAGAGCTTGGCTTTAGCCCATTACCGCTTGGGTCATTCCCATCTTTCGAAGCAGGGTGGAAGGCCCTTGTAAGGGATTAAAAACATAAGGAGATGGGCCTAACTTCTGATCACTGAGTTTGCACAAGGTGAGAGCATACACCTACCATCTTACAAGCATGAAAACAATGGTTTATTAACCCCCTAGTTAAATCTATGTGAAAGAAGATAGTTATTCTTTTTTAAGCACCAATTGAAAAATGTGATCTAATAAAATGAATACACTCAGTTTCAAATCACATTCCTTTGACCGCGTCCTGCATTGAATTAGTTAGTAGTTTTTAATTTTTCGAGTCTTGGACAAATGATCCTACAAAAGGCCAAATTAAAAAAATTAGTCTCGAAATAAAAACTAAACTAAATAAAAAATTAACATTTACTCGAGTTAAAAAATTAATAAAAAGCTAATCTAATTAATCTAATGTAAATTAGACTAAAAATCTAAATCAACTTAAAAATCTAAATTAAACTAAAAATATATATATATTTTTTGATTGGTAAAACTTTATATTTATATTATATTAATAATATTAAAATATTACAATTAAGGGCTTCACTCGAAACACAGAGCCACCCCTGATAATCCAATTGAATTTCATTCTAGCAAAACAGATGGATCCTACAGCACCGAAAAGGAGCATATTTCTGCCATTTTATTAGATAAGCTTTCCACCTTTGTTAACGCATACGCCCAAAAACTTCATTCACCACGAAAGGCTATTCATTAGTTTTAACTGTTAAACGATCCGCCTTCTGCACGCCAAAAATAGTCTTGCCCTCCTACGTTGCTCGCTTTTCATCTGACCACCCTTACCTACGTTTCCCTACTACCTTTTCCTCTGTCCCACCATAATTTCATTACATCCCGAGCTATCTTCCCCCAAAAAATTTTGGCCCGCCTTCAAAAGACTCCATCTTTTAAGCCCCATTTCCACCATACCTACCACCCCTAGCTCTTCCCCTACGTGCAAAGTGCCTTTGCCTTGGAGCCTGCTGAGGCTGGGTTATTCCTTCATGCCGCTCTACCTCTTCCTGTTGACGCAACACCATCTTCAAGTTCTCCCACGCCATTAAAATCTCTAATTTGTAAACATCTCGATCCATGTTCCTACGCCATCTCACAAAGGGTATTAGGCCTTCGTCTGTGGCCTCATCCAAATCCTCAATGCCTTCCGAAATGTTGTACCCTTTACCCGGGACTGCCCATTCTAAAAGAGACTCCATTCTCCCAAGTAGCTCCTCCACAAACAGTGTTTTCATTACCCATTTTATCATCTCAAATTCTTCACTTAATTCAAGACCCCATGCAAAGATCATCGAAGCTATGTCGACATTCATTCGACCTCTATGAGTGGCTTCCATAAAATGTGGTCCCAGAGTTGCCAACACTGCTTCTATCACCTCGTCATGTGGATTTTTTTAACAAATATCTTAGCCTGAACACCGACACTGGACCGAAAAAACCTTGCTGTTGTAGCTTTGTCGAGAGACCATACATCACTTCCATTTCTTCAGCTTTCAAACTTTTTTCCAAACTGAACAAACTTTATCCGTTACCAACTCTTCTCCATAAATAAAAGACACAGAGGACATCAATAGCTTGTAATCAATGATCCCACCACCTCAACAGCTCACCTGTCTCTTCATTTCGTCCTCCCCCTCGAGCCACATTTAACACTATGACGCCATTATCATCTGCATAGATCCAAACGTATTGGATTTTCATACTACCAAAGATCATTCTCAATGTTTTTCCATCCTGCCACCTCTAAATAAAGCTAAAGAATTCCAAATCTCGACTCTGTCACGCGCCAACGTCCTTTCCAATCATTTATCTCCTGCCCCTGCATTGACCGTTTGTACTTGTAAAGTACTTCACTTCAATTGATCAATAGATGCCCCGTCCTCTTCCGATTTCGAACTTCTGCCTTTGGTGACAACTCCCCAGATGAAACTATTATGGCCAGTCCACTTGCATCTCCACATGGTGAAAATATTATGTCCTAGTTTCCTCTATGTTCTCAAAGGATGTCGCCCACTTGGATATGCAATCTGCTTCTTTATTACCCCCTCTCCGGATATGGAAAATTTCAAAATTTTCAAAAGAACTTAACATATTTATTATTGCTCGGATTGGGGCTTGTAGATGCCACGCTGAGGCTCCACCATTAATAATCGCTTGAATGATTATTAGAGAGTCTCCTTCCAAGATCAAATTTTTAACTCCCAGATAGTTTTCCAAACATACAACTAATAGGGCTGCCTTAGCTTCTGCAACATTATCTATGCCATCTTCCAGTTTTCGAGCTCCAAAGGCCACCAAATTACCTTGACTGTCTCAAATTATTTCCCCTGCACCTGAAGGCCCCAAGTTGCCCTTTGCAGCCCCATCAAAGTTTTCCTTGAGCCATCCTTCCCTTGGCTTTTCCCAGACAACCTCCTTCCAAGAGACCTACTCCTCAATAAGTCCCGCCTCCATCCGATTATGTTTTGATTTTAGCCCTGGCCATAACCTTTGCAATCTGCTATCTTCCACTGTGAAAGAGTATTTTTGAGGGTGAATTTGCGCAGCCGCAACATTCACACCTTCTGTGATAACTTGATTAATTATGTCTTTGATTCTTTGCACTGGTTCCTTTTTATCTTCAAAAATCCTTCTGTTCTGTTCCTTCCATAGCTCCCAAATCACAATTGATGGACTTGCTACCCAGACACTTGAGAAGGGGGAGGAACCGCAAGGGTGTGGCCAACCCTCAAAGACACCCTTCACCAAGTTTTGCCATGGACCCTGCCAACCAAGTTTTTGCCTTAGGGAATCCCAACAAGCCACAACAATTTTACAATGCAGCAGTAAATGGTCCGTAGATTCCTCAGCTCCTTCACATAAAACACATTTTTTCGGTCCAACAAAACCCAGCCTCTTCCTCCTTTCCCCTGAAAGAATTTGTCCCTTTACTGCCAACTAAGCAAAAGTACCAGCTTTGGGCAAACATTCTTTGCTCCAACATAAACTTTTTACCCAAAAGACTTCACCCTCCACAGAATCCAAAATTTGATACCCAATCTTGACCGAGTATCTCCCATTAACTGACCCACACCATACCACTTTATCAACAATGTTAGTTAAAATAACTTGACGTCCCCTAAAAAACTCCTTCATTTTTTGAATTTGAATATCTAATAGCCCCTCATAACATAAATCTTTCCATCCCCACTCCTGACCTAGTGTGCCCCTTTTTAATTCTAGATAATCTCTAACTTTTTCACCCCAGCTCTATATAAAGAGCAACCTTAACTCCTATATGCCTGCTTCCTCCCTTAAAATTGGGTACCCGTTCCACGAGTCATCCCAAAACTTTTCATTTAAACCATCCCCAATCTGCCAAGTAATATGATTTGTTATTACCGGCCTATAAGAAACTATAAAGTTCCAAATGGCTGAGCCCTTCACCGGGTTTCTAATAGTGAAGATCCGATTATCCACCATTGAGTCCAAATATTTTTCTTTTAGGATTTTGACCCATAAAAGTTTAGGATTCGTGTATATACTCCAAACCAGCTTTGCACCCAACGCTTCATTCATCAAATGCTAGTTTCTCAGACCAGCCCCCCCCTTTGCTTTAGCTCTACAAATTTTCTCCCAAGCAAGCAATGGGATTTTTTCTTGGTCATTTGAACCATTCCAAAAGAATTTTCACATTTTCTGCCCTATTGACTTCACCACCTTCTTCGGGATTTTCAAACACATCATGGAGAAAACTGGAATAGTTGAGACCTCACTTTTTAACAAGAGTAGACGACCAACAGCCGTTAGCCATTTACTTTTCCATCCGTCCATCCTACTCAAACAACTGTCCACCAAAGCATTCCATATCCTAGCTTTATTAGCTCCCCCAAATAGAGGGACTCATAGAAATTTACTCAGAAGATCTAACTAATCTGCATACCTAAAGTCCTACAGATTTCAATCTGTTTGGCAATTGGAACTTGAAAAAAGAAAATTTCAGACTTTCGCCAATTGATACATTGACCAGAAGCCTCCCCGTATTCATCTAGAGATTCCTTCATCACCCGAGCTTCTCTAATGGTTGCATCTCCCAATAGGAAGGAATCATCAACAAATTGTAAGTGCGAGATTGGATCTATCCCTTCTGCAATAGCAATTCCTTTCCATAGCCCATTGCATCTTTTCTTTGCAATCAGTCTCCCTAACGTTTCAGCCATTATTATGTAAAGGAAGGGAGAAATAGGGTCTCCTTGCCTAATCCCCTTATTAGATTCAAAAAAACCTTGAGGGCTGCCATTTAACAACACCGAAAAATGGGGGGTGCTAATATAGCTCTGAATCCAAGCCACCCACTCTTTGCAGAATCCAAACTTCTCAAGGACCTTAAGGATAAAGCTCCTATTGACTTCATCATAAGCCCTTTTGATGTCTAATTTTACCATCAACTTTTCCACTTTTTCCAATCTTACAGAATGTATTGCTTCATGAACAACAATTATCCCTTAAAAAATAGACCTGTTTGGAGAAAAGCCACTCTGCTCTACCGAAATTCTCCAAGGTAACACTTTCTTAAGTCTGTTTGCAATCACCTTTGAAATAATCTTATAAATTGTGTTGCACAAAGAAATTGGACGATAGTCCTCAAACGAGACTATCTTTGATCTTTTAGGAATCAAAGCAATGAAGGTGTTATTCAAATCCTTCAAAATAAAACCATTTCCCCTTGATTCTTCAATCACTTCCCAAATGTCATGTGCTAAGATATCCCAAAATTTCTGATAGAAAAAAGCTGGGAACCCATCCGGTCCAGGAGCCTTATCACTCCCCAGACCAAAAACTGCCTTTTTTGACTTCTTTTAGCGATACTTTTTCCATTAACTTTGCATTTTGTACAGTAGATACCACACTTGGAATATTCTCCAATATCTTCCACTCTTGATTTTCTTCAACATTTTCCCCCTTGCATAGCCCAAAAAAGAAGTTAACAGCTTCTTTGACTATGAGAGTTTCATCTGACAATACATTCCCATCCTTATCCTTAATTGAGAAGACCTTGTTGCTAGCCCTTTGCACTTTCATTGAGTTGTGAAAAAACTTAAGTGTTTCTGTCCCCTGCTTTTAACCAACACTCCCTTGATTTCTGCTTCCAAAAAACTTCCTCTCGAGCTAAAATTTTAGCATAATCTTTGCTCAACAATTTTTCTTGCTCAAAGTCTTCCTCACCCATCCCTTTCTCTATTATTTTTGAATGGAGAAGCTTTAACTCTTCCTCCAACCTTAACTTCTCAGAGAAAATATTTTTAAAGGACTCCCTATTCCATCTCTTTAATTTCTCTTTTAGAAATTGTAGTTTCTTGAAAAAGATATGCGCTTTACTTCCACATCTTTCAGGAGCGTTTCTCCACCAATCAACCACTAGCTCTTGGAAGCCTTCTGCCCTCAACCACATTGCGTCAAACTTGAAAGGGCACCTTACCGGTGTTAACTCCTCTTGTATTCTCACTCCTATCGGATAATGATCCGATCCAGTTATGTGAGTTACCTTTGCTTCACATAGCCATTGTTGCGCAGCCCAATCCCCAACCAAAAAGAAACAATCTAGTTTCTCTGCTATGTTCAAAAAACCACTTCTTCTGTTTGTCCAAGTAAAATCCCCATTTCTAAACAGAATTTCAATAAGGCCATTCCTCGATACAAAAGCACTAAAGTTCCTCTGGCTTTGACTATCCTAGCATACCCCACCAAATTTGTCTGACGGTTTTAGGATGGCGTTAAAGTCCCCACCTAACAGGAACATTCTGCCACTTTCTGTGCTTAGAACATTGGAGAGATTTTGCCATAATTGGTTTTTCTGGGTAGTTCCCGTGGGGCCATACACATTAAGAATGTGAAAGCTAGCTCGTAGTTGCATTGAATCTACACTGACCCATTGCCAATACCTTTCTTGACGCATCATTCTGACATTTACCAGCATTTCATCCCACATAACTCCTAGGCCACCTGAAGCCCCTATAGCCCCTAAGAGCCAGCTTTTCCATATGTTAAAATGTTTTAGGAAGCAATCAAAATCCTTTTCCTTTACTTTCGTTTCTTGGAGTAATACTAAACCTGGCCTCATTTGATCAAAACAACGCTTGATCAAACGTATCTTGTCAGGGGAATTGCAGCCCCTGACATTCCACGAAAGGATTTTCATGGCTGTCGAGAAAAGGCATAGCCTTTTCCCGTCTCAATTTGCTTTGACCTACTGCATTCCCTACCATTTCAAGTCGCATCTTGTTTGTTTTAGGACCTCGTCTCCTTTTTTCACCCACCTTTACCTTGCTATTTTGGGCTGAGGTTTGTTCAATCGACCTCATCTCCACTATACCTATTTGATCATTTAAACCCAACAGATCTTCCCCATCACGCTCCTCTTCAAAATTTGAATCTAAGACCGAGTCTTCCAAAGAACCCCCACTATCTTTAACCCCTTCAAAAGCACTATCTAAATTTTGAATAGGAGAGATTGGAATATCTTTAAATACTACACCAACTGGGTCAATAGGGTTTTCATCTTCAATATTCAAATGAGCCTCCTGCTGCTCTTTCCTCTCTTTTATTGAAGCCTGTTGAAAATAATCTTCATCCGATTTTTCTACCCAACCATATCCCACAACATTAATTACGCCCTGTTCTGGACACCTGTCTGAATCTTCCCTATTATGTGGGGAGGGTGATATTACGTTTGTCTCTAGCTCACAGTCCCTCTCACTATTTGAGGCCTTCAGAATACTATTAGGAGTGGTGAGAGTTAGTTTTGTTTCCACAAGTTCACTAGCCCTTAAAATCTCCCTCATCACAAGCCCTTCATAAACTTGATTTTGATATTTCACTTCACATTCACTTTCATGAATCAACGCAATTTCCTGTTTTCTCCTTAATCCCCACTCCAACTGGTCCATTTCACCCTCTTGATTTGAAAATTTCATTAAGGGCACCAATGAGCCCCACTATGTGTTCTTTCTCCATTCTTCCACTATCACTACCTCCGTGAGAGCTACCACTTCCTCTGCAACAAGATTTTGAATAACATCTTTCCTTTTTGTAACATTTACTTCCCCTTCTTCGTTCCCACCAGGCCAAATATGATCTTCCACCACCAGATTCTGACACCACATTCCTTCCCCATACTTTAGTTCTATCATTTTCGGTAGAGGGTGGATTACTTGTTGTAGAATGCATATCCTTGGAAACATACTACAATCTGATTTTTCCACCCCCACCTCCGACTTTACAAAGATACCCAATTTGTTTCCAATTTTTTTAAGGGTTTCCTGATCCCAGTATTCTTGAGGAAGATTTTTAAACTGATCCAAAATGGTATCTCCTTTGTCTTTTCTGTATTAGGATCAAAATTAGGGACCCAATCTACAATAAATAAACCTTTGCCTTCCATAATAAAAGGGCCACTCTTTAAGATCCACTCTTTCCCCTGCGGTGTTTGACAGATTACCAGATAAAAACCATTCTCCAAGGTTTTTATTTCACAACCTTTACCCCAGTTTGCATCACACTACTCCTTCACTTTTGTGAATGCCGACCAATGTCCTCCCCACCTCATAAAAAAAGCTCGAGCCTTTAAGACACTAACAGAATCATTCCATTCACTATTATCTATCAAAAGGGTAACCATTGTAGTATGGAGAAATTTTTTAATAATACCTGGCTAGATTCTCCCTTCTCTGACTGATTCTTTGGTCGCCAGAACTTCTTTTCCAGATTCCTGAAGTCCACACATCCCTTTGAATACATTGATCGAAACCTTTCTTCACTCACCACTCCCTGTGCATTCATGTGGGAAAAATCTTTTAAACCCCTATTTTAGTCATGCTGGTTCACCGAAGCCTGCCAAGCCTTGTTAGATTCATACCGCCTCCTAGCTTGAAAAAAACTCCCTCTCCGCCTATTGAAAGGCCATCAAGCTTGCCTTCCGCCATAACGTAATCCATGATGCCTGTGAAAGCTCTGGTTAGACCGTTGCTCCGCCATTATAAAATGTCTAGATGGCTTAAATTAAACTAAAAATCTAAATTAAACTAAAAATCTAAATTAAATTAAAAATCTAAGTTAAACAAAAAATCTAAGTTAAATTAAAAATCTAAATTAAAATCTAAAATCTAATCAAATAAAAAAATCTAAATTAGATTAGAAAAAATCTATATCTAAATTAAAAAATCTAAATCTAAATTAAAATATTTAAATCTAAATTAAATTAGAAACTTTAAATCTAAAATCTAAATTAAAACTTTAAATCTAAATTAAATTAGAAACTTTCAATCTAAATTAAATTAGAAACTTAAAATCCAAAATCTAAATTAGAAACTTTAAATCTAAATTAAATTTGGAACTTTAAATCTAAATTAAACTAGAAACTTTAAATCTAAATTAAATTAGTAATATTCTAAGTCTAAACTAAACTACATTAATCTAAATTAAATTTAAATTAATTCTAAACTAAATCAATACTCTAAATTAGAAAAATCTACTCTAAATTTGATGAAAAGCTTTTCTGTAGCCAAAACAAAATTCAAAAGACAAAATCCACAACAGTCAATGCAAGACACTGCATGCAAAATATGGGATAGTTCATGTCGAGTTCACCATCTGTATCAAGGCTAAAATTTTCAAGGTTAGGCACTAAAGCATATAAATCAAACCCCAATATATAATGAAGCACAAATAAGTGTAAAGACATAAAAGCATGGAACAATCTTACCAAAAGTATTCACACCACCATTGATTTGCCTTCATTTCACTTCTCCATTTTGCTACCAAATAATCAATGCCCTCAAAATTATAATTCTTTATGCAGTTAGCTAGCCTATGGCAAAGACAAAATAAAATATTAAAGGTTTTAATCTCAACAACACTATCACATATTAAATTTAGATGATCAAAATGATAAATGATGATGGTATTTATAGAGAGACGGATGGAAAATAGATGGTCGAGATTAGAATATTTTTGGTTCAATCAATGGCTGTAATTAATCGAGATGGGATGGGATAAGATCAAAAGTGAAAGAGGAAGAGAAAATTAACTGATTTTTCAAAAAAATCAGTTAATTCGAAGAGGGAAATTGCATTTTGAAATAATGGAAATATTATCTCATTGTGAGAGAAAAAAGCGAGTTCACTTTTTTATTAAATAGAAATTTAATTCAAAAAGTTAGAGGAAAATAAGTTATTTAATTAAATAGAATTTAATTTATTTGTGTTAGAAAAGCTAAAAGTGAATTAATTAAA
Source organism: Sequoia sempervirens (assembly GCA_007258455.2). NCBI lineage: Eukaryota > Viridiplantae > Streptophyta > Pinopsida > Cupressales > Cupressaceae > Sequoia > Sequoia sempervirens. Next base: position 17,982 of record VDFB02240874.1, read on the forward strand.
TAATTTAGATTATTTAATTAATGGAAGAATTAATGACATTAGGTAATAATTAAATAATTAAGACTATTTAATTATCGAAGATGAAGAAGGGGTTTTAATAAATTGACACACCTAGTGGTAATTTCTAGGTGTCTACATTAGGATTCGGTCCAACCTCTCATTTTGACCCCCACTTGAGCTTCCATTTCTAGTGTTCACCATGGTGGTTCACAATTGAACTACGTCACAACACACATTTAGCATAATTGACACAAGTTTTCTATATTTAATTATTTCAACACATAATACTAAGTATTATGACATGCAATCTTAAAAAGATATTCATGTGAACATTCATAACAAGGATAAGTCATTCAAGCTCACAACTTTGAACACAAAGAAAGACTTCCTTTATTTATTATTGTAATGGATTACATAGATCCTTATTTACAAAATTTCCCCCTTATTAGGTGGGTTATTCATTTTTAGACAAAGGACACTCTTCTGGGTCCTCATCGGAGTCTATTACAACCTTTTTGGGAGAGGAAGAATGTGCACGTAGGAACTCCTCTTCTTTAGTCAGAATGGGTGCATTGGGTCCCCACCCCAAAGGCCAATCTCATATTGCAGAAGGTTTTTTAGTTTTGATTGTGTGTTTAGACTCTTCGATCTTCTTGCCCATCTATAACTTTAGTTGAGTGAAGGTGTGTGCTAAGGTCTCATCATCAGGAATCTCAGGTTGGACTTCAAGTTTTGGGTTCTCTTTGACAACAACTTTCTTTTTGGAAGTCTTAATTGTCTTTCCCTTCTTTTTCCTAGACTTTGATCTTCCCATACTTGCATTCAATTCAAGTTTGTTAAACTCAAAATTGAATAAGGGTCAACTAAGCTTAGTTTTGACTACTATGGGCTCATAGGATGATACCTAAACCCTAAGCTCTAATACCAAATGTAATGTGTCATACTTAAATAACACCAAAATAAATCAATTATGACAGTATGAATATTAAATTAAAGACATAAATCAATCGGCTATTTTCTATCATAGCACAATATGTCCTAAAAAAAATTTATATTCATTTCCAAATGTCAAATTGTCAAGTTACATAGTTTGACTCAGGCCAACATCACCACTTAGTCTGACTCAAGTTTACATCATGTGATACAAAGTATAATAATCAAAAGACATGGAATTCCTTGTGATTCCTCTTTAACACTCACTGCATTTGGTGGTTGAGAACATGGTTCAAATGCTTTTCCACCCAACCACGAAGCTATGCTTCCTTGGAATTCTTCCTAACTCGAAGAATACTCGACCCTTCATGGAATATTTAACAAGAGAATAAGATATGCAAGGTGGAATCTGGTGTGTGCCTAACAACTACATGTATTTCTATCTACATTTAGAACATGCAATATCAATGTTAAGAAATAGCAGAGAGTCATAACATAAAATTAGTCCATTCAACATTATGGGCTACAAGCATGGCCAAGCACATGCTACATATAGCAACTAGATGATAGATTTTAGAAAAGAAAAATCTACACCCTCTATAATTCCATTTTCGACACCCATCCTAGAAGGAAACTTTCTACAAACAAAAGAGTGTCTCTTCCTACTAAAATTTCCACTTGCATCATAAAATAAAATGTGCAATTGTCTGTCAAATCATACTTGTACTTTTAAATAAAATAGAATATTCTGCAAGCACAATCTATATTCAAGTTTACTATGTAAACTAGAATCATCAAAACACAATGCATAGTACTCTAAATTAGATTTTTAATACTTCCAAAAGGTTATGCAAGAAGAAATCAACCATTTATCTAGATCTCTATATAGATTCTCATACACACATCTTGGTGTTAATGTAGTAACATTTCAATGCCTTTATTCCTTTCTTTCTTACAAATGAAATAAAGCATACATTATTCAAGTAAAGTGAAAAAGTTGATAAAAAAATAAAAAGAAGGTATATCACACATATGTATATTTATAAATGGAAGATGTATGCATGTACACATATATGGCCTTCTATTAAAAAACTGACTATGCGTATATGTTCTTTTGATTAAAAGAAATATCCATACCACAAGCAGTCTTATTGATAAAAAAGAAACATTAGCTTTCATCATAAAACTCATTCATGCATAGTTTGAACTATAATAAATACAACTAGGTTCAATTGAGAGCTTGAAGATTATAATTTACAGAGCAGTCTCTAGACTTAACGTTCTAAGTTTAAATATCATCCAGAATGTCACAAGATTATTTTCATTCAAATAAATTGTAATTGACACCATAATTGATTTGAGTTAAGAAAGAGTCTATACATTTATAGATTCAATATTTCTTTCAAAAAGTGATCATTCGATGTTAAAATATATGACAAGGTTGCTCTTAATTTGTTCTGTTCTATTCTTTAATAAGAATGTTCTATTTAATTTTACTACCAAGTCATAATTCATTTCAATGAAAGAACAACAAATGGTTATTTAAGTTATTTTTCCTTATGCTCTCTTATCCTGATGATGAATCATAGAGTGTGATTCAAAATGTTGATGCAAAAAATTCAAACACAATCTAATCTAGAAATTTTAACAATAATGATAAAAGTTTGTTCTACACCTTAGAACAATATATGTATCGTTTTGTTTTAAAAATAAAGTCTAGTTAAAGATGACTTATTTAGAACGATACATATCGTTTGGATTTATTCATTCTTTTCAAGGAATTATATGTAAAGAACGATACGATTACTATCATTTAGTTTTAAACATCATTTAAAACCCTTTATATCATTAAGAACAATATACATGCTATCGTTCGGCCTTTGATGTCATTCATACATTAGCTTCTTTTAGAACGATGTGGTAACTATCGTTCAATACCACTTAAGGCAAGATACTGAGAATAGTGAAAGTGGAACACTCAACACTGCTAAAATAGATTCATACTGAATGATGGTATGCAAATACATATGTACATGTGTGTGTATATATATATTTATTGGGTTTTATTTAGAATCATATGGAATGATTGATATTGTATTGCTCATCCTATTAAGACTTTTATTTAAAAGTCATTAACATTTGTAAATAACGACATCACCAAATGATGAAACCATACAAATCGATACATATCTATCAACATGTTAAATTACAAAGAACAAACATTGAGATTAGAATGATGGAATCGTTCTTCTATGAGAGCCAAGTTTTAACAAGAATAAGAAATTCTTAGGAACGATACTTGTATGAAAACTCATTGTTGAAAAAATAGTGGATAGGCTTGAAACTACTAAGCTTTCATATGGATCAAATGCAAGAAGTGTCTTATCAATAACCAGTTTTGGGATTAAGATATCAATTAATTACAAAGGAAAGCTTGCAAGGTAACACACAAGGTTTACCTCCATAAGACGCGACTCAATTGGAAATTACATCAATGGTACAGTTCATGGTTTTGACCTATAATAGTCTCTAATGTATTCAATCTTGGTCAAACTAGAGATGGTTGTGAAGAGTATCGACCTGGATTTATTACATAGAGGGGCTCGATGGTTTTAACCCGAGCATTCTACAATGACCATCTTAGTCGACCAGTCACCCCAACATGGTATGAAACGTGGGTTCTATACATGCAACCCAAAGATGTTTACATATAGAGAAATAAATAAAAATGGCTCAACAGTATCAGCTTATGCGATGAGAAAAGGTGCTCGAGATTTAGGAAGAGAAGCACGATCACATCAACACATGGGTTAATGTCAAAATGACAGACACATCGATAATCATATGTAGATACCCATTCACTGGAATATGAAAATGAAATAGTTTCAAATCTAGAACTATGAATATCAACGAAAAAGCCAATGCATTTTGGTGAAGTAGGGAAGGCAACGATAGATATAATGAAACTTGCCAAAAGTAACCGATCCTACCTCTATTTTTGCTCACAATCGACCGAGGTAGAGTGTGAAGAATATTTGTGAGATCCTCGATTCTGCTTTTTATTTTTTTCCCTCCCAAGTCGACCTCCTTTTTCTTGCTTTTTGGACGAAATTCTCTCTTTTTTCTTTCGTGTTATCTCCCCTTCTGCTTTTGCATGATTTTCTTCTTTTCTTGAATCTACGTTTTCCCTAAAATTGGAAGGTTCCATTATGTTAGTTGTCCCCACTTCTTGCAATGAGATTCTCTCCTCTTTTTAGGGGTTACATGGGCAACCCTCTATCTGCTCAAATCTATTTTTTTTTTTAAATTTGAAAATAAACAAAACATTTATTATTTGCATTTGGCGGTTTCTCAAACATTTTTCTATTGGATTAATAACTTTCAAATAACAAATAAATATTTCCTCACTTCTTATTATTTATTCTTTTACAAGAAATTCACTCTAAAATTCTTTTTAAAAGGATTTAACTCAAATCGTTCTCCTAACAACTCATGAGCAAATAAATATAATGTATTCCAAACATTATCACTTTCTTTTCTTTTGAAATGTAAATAACATCAAATAATCAAGGTAAAGCAAATGATCTATAAATTTGTTTTTCCATAAGCTTACCTATTTAGTAATCGTCACATTTCACATGAAAATGATATCTACCCAATTGTAAAAATTCCAATGCAAATGTTATGATTTTTCAGTGGTGTGTGCACGTTTTAGATTCCAACAAGATTACTGATCATCATCTGGCTAAATACTCCTACTTCAACCATGTTCTCGTTCTTCAACTTGTTCCTGCACTTACACACACTTGCACTTGCAAATTTTTCATTAGTAACATTCAACCGATGCTTAAAACGAAATGATTCATTAAATCATAAAGCTTACATAGATACCGTATTTCAAATGTCATTGAAATCTTAAATTCCATCACAAACCAAAACTTATAAATTTCATTTTCCAATTATTTCAATTAACAAGTAACATTATTAAATGCAAGCAAAATTTGAGACGTGACACTCAAAATAGGCACCATATATGAAAATTAATAAATCTTGCCATAGCTGCCCATGAGTCTAAAGTAACTCCACCTATTCTTGGCTCTTATGCATCATAAGATACCATCATAACTTGTCATAGTATCCCACAAATAAGGAGTGCTCCAATTTTTCTAAATATATCCAACTTATGATGAGTTACAATTCATACATTAAAGTATCAGCACATCACATTAGATTCCATATAAATTTTAAATGTTTCATTTGAGGTGAAGCACAACTATTAATTAAATATAATATAAATTACAAGAAAATGTTGAATAATAAAATAATTGAATCAAGTACTTGCAAAGGTTGAGACGCCTTAATTCCCAATAGGGATGACATGAGGAACAAAGAAAATAATACAAAAGGAATATCGAGGATAAAATATTGCTATTGCATGAAGAGGTTAGGGGTTGTTGATTGAGAAATTTCTAACACAATGACTAAATAAAATCCTAAAGGTTGTATGATAATGATGAATTACAATAATAATATTGTGAGATTTGTGGACAACTAAATGAAAGTGGTACCTTCCTCCACAAGAAATTTGGAAAAAATAAAAGAAGTTGTTGCTAGTGCTTAAATAAAAATATATAAAAAAATCTAAATTTTCTTAGATAGAAGACCCTAAATATCAAAAGTTCACCTATTAATAGATTCAAATCCATGATTGGTGAAGGAGAACCACAGTTCAACAATATTGAATGCATTCTAAGATTAGATATATAATAGTTCAAACACCCAAAATAGTGGCAAGATGTACACAAAAAAATCCGTTCACATAATTTGATTTATATAATTGTCTGTCTTACCAATAATGGATCAAGATTTCAAAATGACATAAGAAATTCCAAAATCTTGTGTGTGATTCAAATCAATAGTGGAGATTTTTTCACTCAAGGGGAAAAACATAAGTTTTAAAGGGCAATGAAGCACAAAGGCATGCATGTAAGAAAGGGTTAAGGTGTCTTATGAGCTAGTTAGACACTAGCACTAGTTAGACACTAGCACTAGTTAGGATTAGTAGAGAGGAAATCATTTTCATGCCACATGGGTCATGTGTTAGGTTGTCATATCATCATTGAACTTGCCATGTTCACATATCTATTTTTAGGCATTTACAAGGATACAATTACACTTGTGATTTGGTCCACCTTTAGTGTGATTCTATCTTGAGTGACATGATTCCCTTTACAATAAAGACTAATCTTTTGTGCTCACAAAAAACATTCACTTTGGTAATATTTGTGTTAAAGAGGGAGGGTGGCCCACTAAAGAGCACTATTGGAAAAGTATTGTGTTGAAGTATGAAACCTCCATAATCGTGCTTTGCCTCTAGGTGGACTTAGTATTAACATTTAAAAAAGAGATAAGTGATGACAATGAATGTCAATGAGTTGATTGCTGACTATGTTGAGATTTCATGCAAGTAGATGTGTGATGCCAACTATGTCCGATATTAGTTGTGATTGATATAACAATTATGAAGATGATAATGAATGCCACATTGCTAATTGTGATTATGTTGAAGTCAAAAAATCAATTGACAATTAATTATTGTGAGAGGAGATCCTCTTGTAGTGATCTTTTGATTCCTTTGCAATAGATCTCAATTTAATGTGAAAGTGTCTTACAATAATACCTTTAAATACTCAACTCTAGATTTACAATTTGAACTATTTTAGTATGTATTAACAAGTAATAATGAATATGTTGCGATTATTAACCTTGAAAAATAAAGATTTAAATTTTAAAAATTATTAATGTGATTATATCTATATATTAGAAACTAAATCAAAAAAAAAATTATACTTCAAAATTTAGTATATCAAAATATTCATTTCAAGATCAAATCAACAAATATATTATAAAAATGTCCATACAAAATAATATAAATCATAAAAATAAAAATACACTTTATTGAATAACAAAATTCTACCGACAATTTAAAATTCTACTAGGTACTCGAAGATCATTTCATTGACCATGGAAACCGCGGAATCTCTTATTTCAAATAAGAAAAGAAATGAAAGCGTGTTAAGGGAAAGAAGATGCATTAGGGTCATGCCTAGTACTAAGTAATCATGTTGGGGTGACTTCCAGGTTTAAGCTATTCTAAGTCAAGACGCTATTCCGCTTTCATGAGTTCCGTTGGAAGCAAGACCACTAAATCAGAACCCGTTCCGAGTTATTTGAGTCATCATTAACAAAATCATGAATAATACAACGCCGTCGCTAAAAACAAGATGGTTGACAACTTGGAATAAGCAAGCGGTCCCATGTATGGCTTTAAATTTATTTTTCTAGGTTCCATGAGGTAAATTTTTTCATAAATTTTAATTTTATTTTAAAAAGAATTTATTTATTTCGAGATAACATTTGTTAAAGGTTTTATAAATGAAGCAACAAGTAAAATGGGCTTGACTTTGGGAAATTTTTATGGTTCGACGTACTTGAGTCAAAGTAGTATTGGAATGGGTGATCCCCTCTTGCGATGCTTCACCTTTATGTACATCACCTAAATGCAATGACTTATAAATAGACTATTCATTTTCATGACAATTAGATTCATGTGAACCACTACTCATAAAAGATGAATCAACAAATAGACTATTCATTTTTATGGCAGTTTGATTCATGTGAATGTCTACTCATAAAGATAAACCAACAAATTTGACTTAAAAACCACCCAATTAAATCTTACTATTAATATCATACCATATAATTACAAAAAAAAACTCTTAAATAATCTATAAAATCATAAGACCTTCCTAAAAACCACACCCTAAATTCCCTCTAAAGTCTGGATATCATTGTGTAGAAGTAAAAGCGTGGGGGGTCAAATACGGCAATAGAAGCTTCAGATGAATTCAACAAATAGCATAATTAAAGCATACTAAATTCTTGCGTGTGGATGAATTGCCGTGAGAAAGGGGTTTGGGTTGGAAATTGCACACAACGTGTGGGACACATAATTGGCAGAATTGGTGTGAACCGAATTCTAAAACCAATATCGCCCACTAGTTTACAGCTATTATGAGGATTTTATCCGGTTCCCTTTCTCTGTCTTGCGTAAAAAAAACTTGTTCCAGTTTGGACAGCTATTTATAGTGGACGATACAGTGGTCCTATTTTGGAGGAGTATCATCAGTGCAAAAAGATGAGTATCCCTAATTTGGCGCTGATGATTATGTTCTCATTTATGGTACTGCCATCCTCCACTCTTGCTCAATCAGAATTCAGCCGGAAGAGTTTCCCTTCAGGATTTGTGTTTGGCACGGCCTCTTCAGCATTCCAGGTAAATAACACTCCTGGGATTCGAACTCGTGTATATTGATTGTTAAGGTCTGTTATTTTGAAAGGTTGTTGAAGTTGTGAGTTTGCAGTATGAGGGAGCAGTGAAAGAAGATGGGAGAGGACCGAGTGTATGGGACATTTATTCTCACCGATTTGGTAAGTAATTTATATTATTTTTTTTTATCAAAGATTATAAATTTTTTCAGTTTGGAATTTCTGGATTTAATGGTGTAAGTATTTTTTTCATTATTATCAATGTTTTGATTATAAAGTATTGGAATGAAGATAGTCAAAGAAAAAAAAAAATTAGATCATAGTTATCTTCATTCTGATGATAGATAATAGAATATGATCTAAAATATTGATAGAAAAATATTTACTCTATCAAATTGAAAAACTTGAAATTAATTAAATGAATGAAATTTCCACAGTCCATGATAAATTAGTTTTTTAAGTTTTTGGATTTGACCATGTAGACATTTTTTTCAGTTCTAACAATGGATCATGAAGGATGATTCAAAACATTGATGAGAAAATATTTAAATGATCAAATCCAGAAACTAACAAACTAATTCAATTGTAGTTTGTAGTTTTGACTGTGTATTTTTTCTTTGACATTTCTACTTTCTTCCTCATGATGCATCCTGAGATTTGATCTGAAACATCAAAAATAAAAATCCACACAAACAAACTAGTTCGCTCAAACATTGTAATAAGTAATAGTGTATTGAACAATTTGTTATCATGAGAAATTAGTTCGCTCAAAGTATGAGCCCTTAAAGATTGAGGGTTGAATTCCATTAATCATGGAATATTGACGCTCATGTCCATTGACAAATTTGACACTAGTGCTCTGAAATATTTTATGGCAGGAAGGGTGGTTGATTCCAGCAATGCGGATGTTGCAGTGGAAAATTACGTTCTTCATACGCCGTAGAAAATTTAGTCAATGCACCGTGCGAGACCCGCTCCAATAGTAAAAGTTCGGTGCATTGTAATATGCCAGTTGTGTAGAAACTCATTTTAACAGTCCCTCTCTTAATAATTTAGTCAATGTCTTGGTTGTTATATGTCAGATCTTTTTAATCGGTGCATTGATTATAATGTGTCAGTTGTTAGAAATTCATTTGAAATGTTCAAATAAAATTAACCAATGCATATGGAGATCTGTTTCAACATCAAATATATTGGTTGTTAAATGTGAAATCGGTTTCAACAGTAAATGTACTGGTTGTTACATACGAGATCTGTTTCAACAGTAAAAAAATGGATGCGTTAATGACAATGTGTCAATTGTGTAGAAACCCATTTGAAATTTCCCTCTTGAAACAATTTGATTAATGCATTGATTGATACATGGAAGAACAGTAAACAATGGATGCGTTGTTTACAAAATGTTAGGTGTTAAAGAAAAATATATAATTGATAAGAGTGTAGAAACCCATTTGAATGGACCTTTTCTAAATAATTTAGTCAATACCTTCTCTCCAACAGTAAATAATGGGTGCATTCACTGAAATAATTCATTCCAACTGTTAATAGTGGGTGTATTGATTAAAATAAATCAGTCATTTGCATGCCTGTTTTAACGGTAAACAACTAATATAGACTACAACATGTGATTTTTTATACTCTTCCTCTGAATAAGAAATATAATATAAAAAAGTGAATAATTTTGCAGGAGGATGTTCAGCTCATGGTCGACATGGGGATGGACGCCTACAGATTTTCTATATCTTGGTCGCGCATATTCCCCAGTAAGCTAAGCGCACATATTAGTATTTTATTTTATCAATAGATTTTGGAAAGAATAGTGATCAGTCGAGAGACGGCCTGGCAGATGGCAGTGGACAAATCAATCAAGCGGGAGTGGATCATTACATTAAGCTCATAGATGCACTTTTGGAGAAAGGTATTTATAACTTAAATTCATTGGACCTTGTTACATATATATTGCTACAAGCTTGAAAGCAGGAAATGATCTAAGTTTTATGTTTCTGGATTAGGAATCGAGCCATATGTGACGCTTTATCACTGGGATCTTCCCCAAGCACTGGAAGATGCCTACAATGGCTGGCTTGACTCCAAAATTGTGTAACTTTCCATTACTTCCAACCTTTAAATTTTTTTTATATCATTACAAAACATGAATCTTAGATTGAAACCTCTTAGATCCTCTATAATCCTTAAAACTATTCCACACTCAATGTAAAAATAACCTTAACCTTTAGGTTCATTTAAACTAATTAATCGAAGGTCTCTAGGACAAGTACTAGACATTCATGGAATGCTATCTTTGATTGTGCAGGACGGATTATGTGAAATTTGCAGAAACATGCTTTGAGAAATTCGGTGACAAAGTAAAGAATTGGATGACATTCAACGAGCCCCACACCTTCGCCATTCAGGGGTACGATGTGGGTCTGCAAGCACCGGGAAGATGCTCCATTCTCCTCCGTAGCTTTTGCACTGCAGGAAATTCTGCTACCGAGCCTTACATTGTCGGCCACCATGTTCTTCTTTCTCATGCCAAAACTGTGGAAATATACAGAAGCAAGTATAAGGTGCGTGTATTAACAGCACTAAAATTTAATAGTTCTATTAGATATATATGATTAATTAATTAAAAATTTGCAGGCAAAGCAAGGTGGAAGAATTGGGATTGCTTTCGATGTGATGTGGTATGAGCCCGCTTCCAATTCTTCAGAGGACATAGCCGCAACACAGAGAGCCCAGGATTTCCAGTTTGGCTGGTAACTCTAAATGGATAACAACTATGAGAAAATAATATAAAATAAAAAGTTGTATGATTGTTGATATACTCAATGAATATATACAGGTTTATGGACCCAATCTTTTTTGGCTCATATCCGACATCTATGAGAGAAAGGGTAGGAGATCGGCTGCCAAAATTCTCTGCTGAAGAATCAAATCTGGTAAAAGGATCGTTGGATTTTGTGGGTATCAACCATTATACAACGTATTATGCCAGTAGCAACAAAACAAATTGTTGGAAGTGTCAAGGTTCTGAGAGGGGGGGTGAATCAGAACCTTACTGATTTATTCGAAAATTCCTTACAAATTTTGCAATAAGAAACATATAACAGAATATTTACAATTTGTGCAGGAGAAGTATAAGCATTCATCATGAGCATAAAGAAATGAAACTCACAACCATGGAAACACCAAATTTGTGCCGAGTGGAAAACCCTCCAAAATCTCATGATTTTGTCATAGGGAGAAAAACCACTCCATGAACCTGTATCTTCTATTCATTCCAACCTTTTACAATCGGCAGTCACTACTGTTCAGAAATTTAACACAACTCATATACATATACAAATGTGCATATATCACTCGTACATGTACACAAGTTTTTGATTAAAACTTTCAGACCCACTTATCCTCAGATACACACACACATATATATATATATATATATATATATATATATGTTTTTACACACACACATACATGCATCTAAAGATTACAAGTGTATAAATGAACTTCGAAACATAACAGTTGCATATTTCTAACTGAACCAGTTAGAATCTGTTCAACAAACTTTCTCTTAAAAATGCTTCAAAAAACAGTTTCAGATTACGAATCTGTTTTAGATAAAACTGATAATCATTAAGCTTCAGATTACGAATCTGTTTTAGACAAAACTGATAATCATTAAGCTTCGTTTGAGAGATATTCGAAGACAGTTTCCATAACAGCATTATGCTTTGTAACTGACTGAAAACGTTTACATATTTCCTTTTGAAAAACTGTATATAATACCCTGGGTTTAAAACCCCAAAAAAATTATTCAAACTTCTAAAAACTGCATAACCATGTTCCGGGTTTGAGACCCTTTTTAGAAGTGAACAAGAATATAAAACCTTCATACCTGTTATGCCCAAGATTCTGCCCAAAGAACCTCATACCTGAAACACAAGACTCTGTCCGGTCTTAGGAAGTTTCTTCCTTCTTTCATACGCCTCAGATCCTCATACATGAGCAAAAACGAACATATAAGCAAACTTTTAATCTTTCTGAGAAAGATAAGTGTATAAACTGGAATCTTCATTTGAAATAAAAAACAAACAATGAACCTGCATGAATCCATCAATCAACTTCCCTGTTTCGCACCAAAAATGTCTTGATCCAACCGATTACTTCCTGTTTGTTTTGCAGAATGAATTCAACTTTCATAAACAAAACGCAACAAAAACCGTTTGCTCAGAATAAACGATACCCACAACCTTAATCAAATTTAACCAAAATTTGGAGTCCGCCATGCAAAGTCAATACTTGGCGAGAAAGGACTGACAATAATCAATACTTCGTTCAGACTTGTCAGTTTACGATGGTCTCAATTAAAACTGCCGACAATATCATTAAACCCTTTTCAATTTTTTCGCTTTAAACAGATGCCATCATATATTCCATGCTACGTCCAAAATGCCATCATACTTTCCATGCCACATCAAAAATTGCCACATGTAACATTTTGCCAACAAAACAAATCTGCCACGTATTTGCCGGATGACAGATAAGATAACAATCTCCCCCATTTTTGATGCAAATTTTTTCACCATTTCATAAAATGAACTGAAATACCATGTCGATTATAAACAAGATAATGAACTGAAATGCCAAGCAGATTTACCATGAAAACATGATTAACCTATGAACCAAGTGCATCCAAATACAAGAACCAAACCTGAACAAACCAAAACTGCTGTGCCAAAAGAACAAAACAAAAATGAACCTGTATGAACCTGTGCCAATACTGAACCTGTATGAACCTGTGCCAAAACAAAACTATGATGATCAAACCTGTGCCAAATCAAAACTGTGATGATGATCAAATTGATTACTCCCCCAAAATTTATGCATCAAAAATCTAACCATCTGCTTTTCATGAATGTTTTCTGTGAAAGAAGCAGAAGCCTAACACAGAATATGAAAAGTAAAAAACTTATTCCAGCATGGATTGAGAGAAGACTCCCAATCGAGTTCTGAACTGTTCAAACAATTCTCTAGGTAGAGCTTTGGTAAAAATATCAGCAACTTGTAATTTAGAAGGTACATGAATAAGAATGACCTCATTTGATGACACATGTTCGCGAATAAACTGCAATTTGATGGCAACATGCTTAGTTCTAGAATGCATAACAGGATTTTTAGAAATCTGAATAGCACTGGTATTGTCACAAAGGATTTTCAGAGGTTTTTGAACATGAATACCCAAATCTGAAAGCTGATAAGACATCCAAATTAACTGAGTACAACATGCTGTTGCAGCAATAATTTCAGACTCAGCAGTAGAAATAGTGACACATTCTTGTTTTTTACTGTGCCAAGCAACTAACCGATCACCTAAGAAAAATGCAGCACCACTAGTACTTCGTTGATCATCTTTACATCCACCCCAATCAGCATCTGTATAACCAATGAGAGCAAAATCATCATTTTTTGGATACCACAAACCATAATCCAAAGTACCTTGTAAATATTTAAAGATACGGTGAACAACATTGAGATGAGATTGACGAGGAGCTGCTTGATATCTAGCAACTTGACATACAGAGTGCATTATATCTGGTCTAGAAGCAGTAAGATATAAAAGACTTCCTATCATAGATCGATACTCTCTTTGATCAACAAGAGGAGATTCATCAATTTTCACCAACTTACATCCAGTTTCCATTGGTGTACCAACTGGATTACAAGTATCCATTTGAAACCTTTTAAGCATTTCCTTAGCATATTTCAATTGAGAGATAAACAAACCATGTTCAAGCTGAGAGACTTGAATTCCCAAGAAAAATGTCAAAGGTCCTAACATAGACATCTCAAATTCAGACTCCATGATTCCTGAAAAAGTTTGTGCTAAATGATCATTAGTAGAACCAAAAATAATATCATCAACATATATTTCAACAGCCAATAAATTTTCATTGTCCATTTTTGTATACAAAGTGCTGTCCACATTTCCTTTAATGAATCCATTTGCAATTAGATGTTTATCTAATCTGGAATACCAAGCTCGAGGAGCTTGTTTTAAACCATATAAGGCCTTTTTGAGACGAAGAACATAATCAGGCTTGTCAGAAGATTTGAAACCTTCTGGCTGTTCCATATAAACTTCCTCCTCAAGATATCCATTTAGGAAAGCAGTTTTGACATCCATTTGGTAAACAGTGAAATTTTTATGAGTGGCATATGCAAGAAAGATTCTGATTGACTCCAACCTTGCAACTGGTGCAAAGGTTTCACCAAAATCAACTCCTTCTTGTTGTGCATATCCTTTGCAAACAAATCTGGCTTTATTTCTGATCACTACACCTTCCTCATTTAGTTTATTGCGGAATATCCATTTTCCACCAATAACATTTTTACCATCAGGTCTGGGAACAAGTTCCCAAGTCTTGTTTTTCTCTATCTGATTTATTTCATCTAGCATAGCATTTTGCCAACTAGGATTTGATAGAGCTTCTGTTACATTCTTTGGTTCAAAATCTGCTATCAAACAAAATTGTTCAGCAATATTTACTTGTTCTCCTATTTTGGCTTTTCTTCTAGTTAAAATTCCTTTATCAATATCACCAATAACTTGAGACTCAGGATGTCTCTTAGCTATTATTCTAGAAGATGTTTTTATCTTTGATCCATCACTAGTGATTTTAGAATTGGAACAATTTTCAGATTCTATTTTTCCTGCAAGTTCATCTTCATCATCAGTTTCAACTTTATCTTGTTCACAATTTTCATTATGAATACTTTCTGATTCTTGAAAAGATAAACTTTCATATTCTTCTTTGTCATTACAGCATACAGATGTTTCATCAAACATAACATTTATAGCTTCTACAATTTTGTTCAGCCTTTTATTAAAGCATTTATATGCTTTGCTATGTGTAGAGTACCCAAGAAAAATCCCTTCATCAGATCTTGAGTTAAAGTTTTCTAAAGAATCATCATTCTTTCTGATAAAACATTTGCAACCAAATATTTTAAAGTTCTTAACATTTGCTGTTTTCCCATACCATAATTCATATGGTGTATAAGCTGTCCTAATTCTGATTTGAGCTCTATTTAAAATATAGACAGCTGTATGAACAGCTTCTTTCCAGAATTGTCAGGCAGCTTTGCTTCATTTAACATGGTCCTGGCCATTTCCTTGACAGTTCTATTTTTTCTCTCTACAACTCCATTTTGTTGTGGTGTCCTAGCAGTAGAGTATTGTCTTTTTATACCTCGTTTTTCACAATACTCAATAAATTCTTGAGAAGTAAACTCTCCTCCTCTATCTGATCTTAAGCATTTCAGTTTTAAATCAGTTTCTCTTTCCACCATCTTCCTGAAAATTTTGAAACGTTCAAAGGCTTCTGATTTATGTTTCAAAAATGTTACCCAAACCATTCTTGAATAATCATCTATAAACAGCATGAAATATCTCTCATCATTTAAAGAGGCTGTTTTGGTTGGACCACATAAATCAGTATGTACTAATTCAAGTGGTCTATTTGACAGATATTCTTTTGTTTTAAAAGAAACTCTTGTTTGCTTACCTTTTATACATTCTTCACAAACAGATGCAGGTTTAGTTATTTGTGGTAGTCCCCTGACCTTTTTGTTCTTGCTGATTCTAGCAAGATTATCAAAGTTCAAATGTCCCAGTCTTTTGTGCCATAGCCAATTTTCTTCCACTTGACTCATAAAACAGGTATTGACCAATGATGTTTCTTGAATAGTTGAATCTATCAGATTATACAGATTACCATTTGTTCTTAACCCATTGGCAATAACTCTATCTTTCCCATTTTTAATATGACATTCTTTTGCATTGAAAGAGATAGAATATCCATTATCACATATCTGACTGACACTTAAAAGGTTATGTTTCAACCCTTCAACAAAGTACACATCATGTATTGGTGCATCATTATTTAAGATTATTGAGCCTTTTCCTGTTATATAAGCTCCTGAGTTATCACCAAAACGTACAAAACCTCCATCAAAGCTTTCTAAGGTTTTGAATTTGTTCTTACATCCAGTCATATGATGAGAACAACCACTATCCAACACCCATGTTGCAGATTTTTGAGCAAATAAGACTGTTTCAACAATTAAGGACTTTTCATTTGTCTTTACTTGTTTCCATATCTGTTTAGGTCTCAGATTTAATTTACACTGATTTGCATAGTGACCATAGTAAAAACATTTGAAGCACCTAATAACTTTTCTTTTGCCTTGACTAGTGCTATTTTTACAAAAGATTGCTTTGTGCCCAAAAATATTACAGTTGAAACAATATCCATTGAAAAACAACTTTGTTTTCTGATTAGTAGATTCTTCAGAAGAACATTGCAAGACATTCAGTTTTTTATCCTTTTCTTCAAGTAAGAATTTTTGACTTTCTATAATTGAATTTGCTTTTATTAATTCATCTTGAAGTTTTTGATTTTCAGTCTCATGATTTGCAACTGATTTTTTTAACCTTTTAATTTCTTGCAGGGATTTTAGAAGTTCTTCTTCAAGATCAACTTCTATTTCTAAATCAGATGAGGATTCAGGCTCATTTGATTCAAATTTAGGAGTATGTACTATTTCAGCCATAAACAATTTTTCCCCTTCTTCATCTGCATCACTGGATTCTTCATTTGGATCCTCTTTTGAAAAAAGACTTTTCTTTTTGAAATCCTTAAACCTTTTATTCTGATTCCAAGGCTTCTTTCTAGAAAACTTCTCAGATTTCTCATCACAATCATCAAGTTCAATATTTGGACATCTAGCAGCAAAATGTCCTAATTGACCACAACTGAAGCATTTGCTTTTATATTTCTTTGCCATTCTTTTAACCAATAATGCTTCTAAAGCATCAGTTAGATCTGAATCACTCTCATCATTCTTTTCAACCTTAAAGGCTGATTCTTTTGATGAAGAACTAGCTTGATTGCTAATTCTCATTTCATATGCAGTTAGAGTTCCTTGAAGTTGATGTAAGGTCATTTTTGAAAAACTTTTCTTTTCTTCTAATGTAGAAATTTTTGTTTCAAATTTAGGTAGGACTAATCTAATAACCTTTGAAACAACATCATGTTCTTCTATGTCTTCACCTAGACCCTTCCTGGCATTCACAACTTCCTCAATTCTTAAGAAATATGCAGCAATGGTTTCATCCTCACTCATTTTCAGATTGTCAAACTGAGTTTTAAGAGTAATCAGTTTAGATTCTTTAACCTTGTCATCTCCTTGATAGATAGTTTCAAGTTTTACCCATATATCATTTGCAGATTTACAATAAATGACTTTGGCAAAGACATCTCTAGTAAGACCACAAAGAAGAGCATATCTAGCCTTCTTATCTAATTCAAATTTTAGTTTCTCATCAGCATCAGTAGGAACTGACGCTGGAACAGTGTATTTTGTTGTTACTACATCCCACATCCTTACATCTAGAGAATGTATAAATGCTTCCATTTTAACTTTCCAGAAAACATAATCATTTCCATCAAATAAAGGTGCCCTATTAAGGAAAGCTCCTTCAGAATGTGCCATAACTTCCAATAACCAGAGATCAATTCCTAAAGGGAATCCTACGCTCTGATACCACTTGTTGGAAGTGTCAAGGTTCTGAGAGGGGGGGTGAATCAGAACCTTACTGATTTATTCGAAAATTCCTTACAAATTTTGCAATAAGAAACATATAACAGAATATTTACAATTTGTGCAGGAGAAGTATAAGCATTCATCATGAGCATAAAGAAATGAAACTCACAACCATGAAGAAACACCAAATTTGTGCCGAGTGGAAAACCCTCCAAAATCTCATGATTTTGTCATAGGGAGAAAAACCACTCCATGAACCTGTATCTTCTATTCATTCCAACCTTTTACAATCGGCAGTCACTACTGCTCAGAAATTTAACACAACTCATATACATATACAAATGTGCATATATCACTCGTACATGTACACAAGTTTTTGATTAAAACTTTCAGACCCACTTATCCTCAGATACACACACACATATATATATATATATATATATATATATATATGTTTTTACACACACACATACATGCATCTAAAGATTACAAGTGTATAAATGAACTTCGAAACATAACAGTTGCATATTTCTAACTGAACCAGTTAGAATCTGTTCAACAAACTTTCTCTTAAAAATGCTTCAAAAAACAGTTTCAGATTACGAATCTGTTTTAGATAAAACTGATAATCATTAAGCTTCAGATTACGAATCTGTTTTAGACAAAACTGATAATCATTAAGCTTCGTTTGAGAGATATTCGAAGACAGTTTCCATAACAGCATTATGCTTTGTAACTGACTGAAAACGTTTACATATTTCCTTTTGAAAAACTGTATATAATACCCTGGGTTTAAAACCCCAAAAAAATTATTCAAACTTCTAAAAACTGCATAACCATGTTCCGGGTTTGAGACCCTTTTTAGAAGTGAACAAGAATATAAAACCTTCATACCTGTTATGCCCAAGATTCTGCCCAAAGAACCTCATACCTGAAACACAAGACTCTGTCCGGTCTTAGGAAGTTTCTTCCTTCTTTCATACGCCTCAGATCCTCATACATGAGCAAAAACGAACATATAAGCAAAACTTTTAATCTTTCTGAGAAAGATAAGTGTATAAACGGAATCTTCATTTGAAATAAAAAACAAACAATGAACCTGCATGAATCCATCAATCAACTTCCCTGTTTCGCACCAAAAATGTCTTGATCCAACCGATTACTTCCTGTTTGTTTTGCAGAATGAATTCAACTTTCATAAACAAAATGCAACAAAAACCGTTTGCTCAGAATAAACGATACCCACAACCTTAATCAAATTTAACCAAAATTTGGAGTCCGCCATGCAAAGTCAATACTTGGCGAGAAAGGACTGACAATAATCAATACTTCGTTCAGACTTGTCAGTTTACGGTGGTCTCAATTAAAACTGCCGACAATATCATTAAACCCTTTTCAATTTTTTCGCTTTAAACAGATGCCATCATATATTCCATGCTACGTCCAAAATGCCATCATACTTTCCATGCCACATCAAAAATTGCCACATGTAACATTTTGCCAACAAAACAAATCTGCCACGTATTTGCCGGATGACAGATAAGTTAACAAAATAGTTAAATGGGCTCATTAGCAAAAGTAGAGCTATAAACTTTGATAGAGGAATCAGAAAAGCGAATCACAGATGGTATCGTAGAGTTAAATATCTTTTAATAATAAGAACTTGTGCTAGGGGAGAGGGGCTCATAGTGGAGCACCCTAACTTTGCGTTTCTCAAAATCTTACTTAGAAATTTCAAATCGCTCCCAATTCTGTATAACAGTTTCTTTGGCAACTCATGTGCTTCTACATTTTGTTTTATAGGGTCACATCATCAAATATGATGCCACATCAGCATGCTTTTTGTTGAGGTATCCAAAAAGGCCCCCCAAAAAAGTGAGACCGATAGTGATGCACTAAGTCATGTTTTATTGGTGCGCTGATGTGGCATCACATGATTTGTCACTTTATGTACTTTATGGATAAAAGTGTTTTGGAATTGGATATTAAAATGCTTCATTATGGGGCCCACTGAGAACTACTTCTATCCCCACTATTAGACCCTACTCCATTATGGGCCCCTCTCCCCTATATATAAATTTTGTTTTTCAGTAAATAGTTTTAAATCTATGTTTCATAATCTTGTACAATTCATAATTGCACGCTTGTAGAGCTTTAATCTATTTTTATTGGAAACATAGGTTGAAAGCGCTCGATGTTTTCTTTAGTGATAGAAAGAACATAAATATGTTTTAATTATCGTATTTAGTTGTAATATTTTACTTTTAACTATGGTAAAATATATTACAGTATTATGTCATAATAAATTAGTGAGTTTTATGTTTTTTAATAATTTTATAATATTCAATTTTGAAAGTGTATTGTGATATATTTTTCTACCTTCTTCATCAATCCATTGTCTTTGATCTCTCAAGCTCTTAGTTTGAATTATCCCTCCTCCCAAACACTATGATGAGAGTAGAAGCTATGTACAAAGTGACAATAGAAGGAAAGTTATATCCTTTCTTGTGGGTGTGGGAGGGATGACCTCTGTTAGGATAGATTATAAGGGGAATGGTTTGTTTAGTATTGAAAACAATGATCAACAAAAAGGTAAATAAATGATGTTTGAGGAAGAGGATGTTGCTTCTAAGATTAGTCTCCCTAAAATCAAAGACCTATTCCCTCACTCCGTGTCTACTACTATGATGCTTTCCTACTACTACGATGCTTTCCTATTGCTTAGTATTATAGATTGTATTTTTCTTCAATTATTAAGTTGTAGGGGGGTATATCTTGTATCTTGGAAAAGAAAATTACTCTTTAACATAATACTTTATAGTAGTTTTTCTTGTAGGTAATAAATCTTAATACTTCTCTAACCCATCATAAGATTAATCATGAAAAATTCATTCAATCAATCAATGATGTAAATCTAAATCAATCACAATAGACTATTTTGGAGGAGATTTGTAAACTATAAGAAACCAAGGATAAGTATGATGAAATACTTAACTATCTAAAATGTATGTTGTCATATTTGAAGAAAAACCTCATAATATACATATGAAGATTGTAGGTCCACTTTTAAAAATTATGTTAAAAAAACACATGCTTTATGAAATTTTAATGTCTTAGGATAATTTAGTTTAAGAGAGGTCTAGTTAAAGGAAACTTATTTTATGAAATATGTTAGATAGATACATAATATTGATTATGAAAAAAATTAAATTATTATTTTCTTCATTATTTTATATAGTATTTTTTTCTTGTATAGTTTAATAAAACTATTAAAACATTAAGAAAGTTATCTAAAAATAGATATATCAATATCTTATGTTATGCTTTGGTATGTTTGATCTTGATTATAAATTTAATTGTCATGCTGACAAATTACATGGATAGTTTATATAAATAACACATATGAATAAGTGACAATGTCTAAGTTTTAATGTTCTTATTGAATAATGCGTATTATAGATAAGTAAATGATGTTAAGAAAAAAGGTTTAAAGAATTGATTTTGGCCTATCTAAGTCAATAATTTTATATGATAAAATGATTTAGGTTGGTATAATTCTTATATCAATATTTTTAATTAAGATAAAATTTATTATGTAGTAGTATACAACTATATATTTTTAAATTAACTATCTTGTAGAAAAATAGTTTACAAAATATTTAGATGTGGATAATTATTGTTTTAATATTTATGTAATGATTACATTTAGTAACAATTTGATAAATCTATGATCATTTTCAATTTAACTAAGAAACAAATAGGTATAATCCATTATTTTTAAAACAGAAATAAATACATTTATTGTAATTTTAACTTCAATTCTTATAAAGAGTTAAATGATAATGTAAGGAAATAAGATAAAATTTGAAATTAATAAGAAGGAAACTTTTTTCATGATGGTTATTCAAATTTTGTAACATCTACACAAATCAAATTTAAAAAATTACACATATTCCACATAATCAAACATGAGAGATGTAGCGTGTCCAAGAAAAGAGACAAGGAATTACATTATTTCATAAAGTTTAGAGTACATATGTTGATAACATGGCAATACATAATGGAACATACTCAATACAATTCTAGACCACATGGTTGAAAATAAGATTACACAATGAACCATAAAAAGGACCTTCCTGACTAGATTCTTTCGGTATTCAACTCCTTCAACCAAATCAAGGGTGAGAAAATTGTTGGAGAACATTTCCACCATACCATGATGTGATTCACTTCCATGGAATTCTTCCTAAAAGAAGAATACCTGTCCCAACACAAGGAAAACTAGAAATGAAAAATTGGATGGAGTAATGGATTTGTGAAGCATGACATATCCACATCTATGATATCATGATTTCAATCATAGAAAGGAAGACACTAGAAAACAATCGTGCATCGAAGCCTGTATGAAAAATGATCTAACAATTTCAATGTATAACTTACATCTTAAAGAAAATATTTAATCCATTACTATAATATCTAACTAAGATCCTTTCCTCCACTTTTGTTAAGGAGTTAAAGCTTTGAAAATGATGTAACTTTTGAAATTCACATGAAATTTAACAAGATATTTAACATGATATTAAATACTAAGAGAAATACTTCTTATGATCATATTATTATACAACTATTGAAGTTTATGCACAAATTTAAGAAATAATATAACTAGCTATTGCACTTTTGGTGTGCAATGTGATACACCGAAAAAATTGTTTGGATATATTTTATTATGTATCTAATATATTAGAGCAACACATTTAAAAAATAATTGGATCTCAAAAGTATGTCATATAACATAGTGACGTGATAACCAACTACACCACAACACCATCATTTGGTACTACGTTGTTTACTTAGTAAATTAGATCCAAATAAAGTATGTTTCAGGCCTTGCATACGAAGGAAAAGAAGAATCTCGTAAGTACTTATTCACTAGTAACGCCATGCCAGCAATGCTACAGGCATTGCATACGAAGAAAAAGAAGAACCTCATAAATACTTATTCTCTCATTATTGTAATATTTGTAGAATGTATAATTCTTAAGCAATGATAGTACTATTAAAACAACATCTACAAGATTTTGAACTAAAGTCAATCCGCAAGTAAACATCTAGAATTTGAGAAAGAGGTTTTATTCAAACTGAAAATGGTAAAACAAGTACCACATTCACTGTTAGTAATAATACAACAAGGAGTGTAACTGCCACATCACTCCTAAAAACAGGTTTTTATGATCATCAACTTTTAGGTGGTAAAAATTACAACACTACAATCTATCCAGCAAATTAATACCGGCGAGAAAACTTTAGTAACTTGAAACAAGACACCTAGAGGAAATTTTAGTGTATGACTTCGAATCATAAAAGGAACGCACTATTTTAAATAGAAAAAATCATGATGAGTGGATGTGATATAGAAGATTACAAGGGATAGATTGTCATCGTATGACGTGTCCGAAGAGCTGCAATTAAGGGTTTGAATAAATTGGATGACAAGTGCGGGGGAGGGGGGCTAAGGGCTCTACAAAATGGGGGATGAGGACTGCTTTTGAGAACTGCATACACGTGGTCTATGTGGAAGGGTACGTGTAGGATTTTAGGTGGAATTTCAAAGCCTGCAACGACAAAGGTGTCAAGCAATAAGACAATTAGTGCTTCCTATTTTTCTTTTCAATGTGCTTGCACATCAAAGTGCTTACAAGTTATTTGTTGTGATGGAATGGAATGTGAACAGTGGATATGAATAGCAGCGTTGCTGATTTTGCAGCAATGAATTTGGCGATTAGAAGAATAGAGCAACAAAACGATGGTATTAAGGATATGTTGTTAAGTGCCATAGAGATTTGAATTTGGGTCATAGTCTTATTAATTCTCTGTAAATTACAGGCCTAGCATTGATTGGCAGTCTTCTGTTGAGATCGTAATGTTGTTCATGAGCAACCAGATACACTTTCTATGCAACAAGAAAAAGGCTACTTTGCTTCAAGTCTTAAAGAAACCCGCCATCTAATTTTTCAAGTTGCTGGGTACTTGGTGAGTCCAGTGCTTGGCCTTGTTAAGTTGATGAGTCGTGTCTTTAGGCTCACCAGTAGTGCCTTAAATTTGGACTTGCATTTCTAGCTGGGTCCTCAGTGAGTCTCAATAAATTTTTAGTTTCCACCAAAATTTAACATTAAATGGTAACAGCCCCCACAAATCATTGTGAATAGTAGTTTCGGGTGATGCTTGATCTGTTTCTGCTAGATTGAGGGATGGGGGAATAGACAATAAAACTCAAAAAGAAATGAAAAATATCGCGGCACAGGGTTAGCTGCACACATTATCACTTTTGACCTCAAACTGTATGTTCTCGTAATTGTCCCTCCATATTGGTTATTATTTAGCATGCTCCTATTTATACTAGCAATCACACCTTCATGTGCAATGGGTATGCTGAAGACATATTAGTTTATATTAATTTATTTTGTGTCAGTTGTGGTTAAAATGAATCTGAAAGCTTTAGTTACTAAAAGTCCACGTTGTATAAAAGAATATTTGGATCTCCTTAAAATTAATAAAGCACAAACAAAAATTGTTACTTGTAATGGGAAATTGTATAAAAATTGAAGTGCTTGTAATGGGAAATTGTAAAAAAATTGAAGTATTTGTAAAGGGAAATTTTAAATGGTACATTAGTAAAGCACAAGCAAAAACTGTTACTCACGATGCATCAAAGAAGAGAGTATGATAGATTTAAATTAAAAGATAATATTTGCTGCAAATATCAGTTATGCAATTTATATTAGAGTAAAATGGGTGGAAATTTGTCGAACAGATTAAGGTGGGAGCTCTACATTTTCTGTGATGGAAAATAAATCCAGCATTCATATGGATATGAATCCTTGTTCAATGAATCCAAGAGGATTGGTTTCAAATAGGGTTGGAAATATTGATGAATACAATATGTGGGAGACTTCTAATGAATGTATGGACCCAACCTTGCAAGAGTTGTTCTTTTGGAGCCTCTTTCCCAATCTATCCAACGAACTGGAACATCAGACCTATACCAAAGTAAAATTAATTAAAAAATGTATATTTTTAAAAGAAACTTAATTGGATAGTTGGAAGATCTTTGTAATTCAAAATAAATTAAAATGTGTTGGTATTATATAAGCTAATTTAAAGGAAAAACATAGTTAAATTTGATAATATTGCTTTGACCATATTCTTTTTATATTTAATAGAACTATGATTAAAAAGAACTCCATTCAATGGAGACATAGCATACTGTTGAGAGTAGCATCAATGAGGAGAATGAAGGCATTAACCATATGCATACTTCCCATCAACTGCTAAGAAAAGATCAGAAAGTTTTTTAAGTATGAACATTGATGAAAAGTTCAATATACACATTTTTGAAATCCAATCTGAAATACAAATTAAAGAACTTCCTAATTTATCATATATTTTGAATAAATAAAAATAGTGAAAAGGTTAAAGAACTTCCCAATTTATCATATATAAAAAACTCATAAAGCTCATTTACTAAGCAAAATATCATATTCCAATTAAGATATAGAAGAGCTATCTTTCTTGATGACCATATCATAAAATCTTCAGCTAAATTACACCATCCCTTTACACTTATGTAAAGGAAAATCTCCCATGTAAAATACCATTTGAAGTCTAGCCTCTCGAGAAGCTTTTCGAGCTCATTCATTTTAAAATATTTGTCTTTGTTTGAAATCTATTTTTTTTCTTTGACGAGTTATAATGGTGTACCTTTACACTATTTCAGATATGGAATTATGAAGTGAGAGTTTATTTGTGGTGATTTCCCTTGCTTGAAAAAAATAACTTTGGACCTTTTGCTTGTGTATTATGATGTGAGAGTTTCATATGTAGTAATATAACTAATATTTGTAATACCAATATGCAATTATCAGAATCTCTATTTTTATTTAATCAAAATATATGATAAATTGGATCAAAATGCACGAACTTTAGCCTAGAACAAACATCTAAAATTCCACCAATTAATCTACTAATCTGAGTATCATTAGCTGAATTTGTACATGAATGAACAATTTAGTTGGATACCTATATAGATTAGTATTTTAATAAACAAAAAATCAAAATTTTTCATAAAATCAGAT